>OZ038515.1:80317095-80344595 GCA_964036315.1 Acanthosepion esculentum
AGCTCCACTGAACAATTTGCTTAAAAAAGGTGTAAAGTGGAACTGGACTGATAAGTGTCAGAAAGCATTTGAAGATATCAAAAAAAATATTAATGTCAGACATATCATTAGTGCACTGTGATCCAAATACAGAAATCGTATTGGCTTTAGATGCTAGTGACTATAGTATATGAGCAGTAATTCTACCTAAATATGATGGTAACATGAAACTATCACAGATGCTTCACGCTTGCTATTACTGGCAGAAAAAAAACTACAGCCAGATCAAAAAACAGGCATTAGCAATAAGATTTCCAGTTAAAGATTTCACAAATTTATACACAACAGGAGTTTTTGTTTACAGACAGACCACAGACCTCTATTATCAATTTATGGCTTAAAGAAAAAGAATTCTTATGCATACAGCAAATAGATTACCACACTGTGGTACTGTGTTGTTAAATTCTGATTTTAGGACGGAATACTAATCACCCCAAAAATTAGGACATGCTGATGGTTTATCAAGATTGATACCAAAAAATACTAGACCATTTGAGGACACTGGTATTGCAGCATTAAAAAGTGAAATAGAAATTAAAATTATTTATGCAATCTACAAGTTGCCTTGGAGGAAATTAAAAGTAAAAGCAGAAGAAAATAAAAAAATGGCTAAAAGTAAGAAAGATGATTTTTAGAATGCAATACAGACTTGAATGCTTACTTGTTATGTGACGGAGTACTGATATTTGCACAACTTTTGTAATATCTATCATATTACAAAAGTGGATATTAAAAATGAATTTCATAGTGGATATCTGGAAATTTCAAGGATGAAATGAGAAGCTATGTATACTGGACCAAAATAGATTAAGACATTGAAAAATTAGTAAAAGCCTGCAGTGGTTGTACTCTGGCTGCAAAATCACCTACTATGAAATTACAACCTCAGCCAAAGATAGATACTCTGTGGTCAAGACTGCCCATAGATTTCATAGGTTCAATAAACTGATTACATTATCTTGTGGTCGTGGATAGCTTTACAAAGTGGCATGAAATTCATAAGTGCAAAAAAACAACTTCCACAGTTACAGTGAATTTTTTACATGAACTGTTTGCAAGATATGGCATTTTGGATGCTATAGTCTTGAATAACAGTACACAATGCATTGCTTACAAATTTAAAGAATTTTGTAAAATGTTCTTGATTGAACATATTACTACCCTATGTCATCCATATCACCCAATGTCAAACGAACACACTGACCAGTTTGTGGGCAGTTTTAAGAAAGCTTTTAAAAAAGCAAGTAATAAAAAATGTGAGCGAAGTAGCACTACAAAAATTCTTGAGACTATATCGGATAACACCAAATCCCAATACACCAGCAGGCATGTCACTGGCAGAATTGATGTTTGCAAAAAAAATTAAATCGGTATTCAACAAGTTGTTACCAGGTCAATAGAGAATAAGAGTGGATAACCAAAAAGGCTCTAAATTTTTCGAGTATTTTTTTTAGAGTATGTGAAAATGGAAAAGAAATATGAGAAGATGGCGTAATAAAGTCATGAATTGAAAAAATGATAAAAGGAAAAAAATGGAAACGCAAAAGGCATTGGAATCAGTTAAAGAAAAGGTTTACTGAAGAAAGGCCCACAAGAAAGGAAGAAACTCTGCAAGTACTGAATGATATTTTTGATGTAGCAAAACCCCAAGAATTCGTTGAATGTACAAATATGCTTACCAGAAAAAGGAAATGTACAGAAAAAATAAAGGTTGACCCAAAACAAAAGAAATACAAATTCCAGTATGTGGTGAACTCTCCCGAAAGTGGAGTGGGGGTAAATACTAAGAAATAAAATAAAATATTTACTAATAAAAAATCTCAAAAGCAGGGAGGTTGTGGAGTAAATAAGACATCCCCAGTAACACAAATGAACTAGGCAAGACGTCTTAAATAAAGAACTCAAATTGAGTCAGAGGAATTCCGTTGGAGTCAGTTGAGGAGAAAAAATAAACAAGACATAATAGTATAACTGCTAGAAGTGAGTTACAAGAGAAACCATTATCTCTGGAAAATTGGATAAATTAATGAAGCCAAGTAGCATTGACAATGTGGATGAAAGCAAAAAATACCAATATCATGCAATGAAAGCCACCACAAAAGAAATGTCCTGGTCTCAAAAAACACTTTGAGTCACATTACAGTCTGGATCACACTAAAGATGCTCGCAGAAATAGAACATACACGAATATGATAAAATAATGAACAATATAATAATATAAATCCAATCATTACAGTCTGTCTCCAAATATAAACAATAATGAACCTACTGATGAGAAAATTAAGAAAGCTATTAAAAAGAGACTAATAATAAAGCATCACTATTTATTGAGCCTGAACTCTTGAAAATGACTGACTTTCTCTCCAAATTCAATAACAGGTTTCTCAATTTTATGAAGTTAGTCTGGAATCAGAAAGGCATCTCCAAAAAGTGGGGTTTATCATTCGTATAGAAACAAAAAGGTAGCGCCTTCAAGACCTTCCCACATATAAAGGTATCTCAATTGGATCCATTATAGTGAAAGTATTAATGAAGATTGTATTAACTAAGCTCTGAACATTTATGAAAGTCAATTCCTCACAACCTAGGTTGGTTTTCATTCTGGTATGGGATGTAATAATGGCATATATATCATGAAACAACTTCAGGAAATTGTATACCTTCTATATCAACGTCAGAGCAGCATATGACCACATCAATAGACTTCCACATTCATTAAAAACCACCTTCCAAGTTCAGATCCATTGAATGTATCAATCTAATAGAGGAACTTATTTGGTCCACAAAATCTTACATGTCTGGTGATATGTAAACATTTCAAACCTCATCAGGATTCTGACAAGGAGGAAATGAGGGCCTAGTCTATTTAATCTTTTCCTAGACTATATGCTGTGCATTTACAAGCATAGATGTGAAGAGATGGGCACTGATTAGTTAAGCATTTCATATCACATCCCAAATGAATCTGCTAATAGAAGACAGTAATCCTGCCTTCCCTCCCATAGCAATGTACTGGTGATGAGGTGCACTGTTATGATGACATAGGTCTTCATAGTTGGGATAAGAATGATCTTGAACAGAAAATCAACATCCTCTACCAAGTATTCCAAGAAGTAAGACTCAAGATAAACCTTTCTAAAACAGAAACCCTGATCTGGAATTGGAATGAAAGCAGTGATGGCAAGTAGCCAGAATCCCCCGTAAAAATTTACGATACAGAATTAATACTATACACTTCAAATACCTTGGTATAGGATCAGTTATAACAAATTTACTTTATGAGATAAGAAAGTTGAAGATAGAATGGGGTGTATTAGATTTGTCTAATACTGCAAGATGAAAACTTGAAGCATGTTTTATATAGCCTCATTAGATTGAGATTTTCATATGGATGTCATTCATGATGCCAAATCCATTTAGAAATATCTAAACTGTCAACTGTATACAGCTGCTTTCTTAGATCAATGGTTATTAATGGCTTTGAGCAAGTGAAGTGTGTAGGTTTTAGTGAGGCCCCACCTTTTTTAATTTCATGGATGAATGCTACAGAATCATAAAATGTACTGTACCAGATAATAGAAGTCACATCACTAGAGGACTTCCAACAGCAGGATCAACTAAAATGGATAGCACATATAACTAAGAGAAAATAGTGACATTATCAAGATGCTGATGTTCCACATAACTTCAAATGAAAGGTTAGGAAGGAAATCCCACCAATAATGCAAAGAATATTAATTTGAGAACCGTATTTTCCTGAAAAATCATTTTAATAGAAAGATTTTATAAATTTTAACAGAAAGTAATCTTGGCTGCTTGGTGAATGAATGCCAAATGTTTCCTTATAAGGAAACAGCTAATATTACCCCTACTATTTTGTTTTGTATATTGCTTTTATTTTTTTTATCAGATTTTTGTATGTATTTATTCAATTCTAACTTGATCATCTTGACACAGTCTTTGGTGCTGTTGATTCTTCTGTCATCATCTTTCCTTTTTTTTCACTTGTCTGTTTTGTCTTTGGGGTGAAAAGCTTTGTGCTTGGTCATGAGTTCTTTGGTCTGTCAATTCATTGATTTGAATTTGTCTTTAGTGCAGCCAAGGAATAGCCCAGTGAATCTTACTACTGCTCAGGTGTTCATCACTTTCATCAGGTTTTTGTTATTTAGTTCTGTTTTTAGTATTTTTCTTATTCTCTTCAATTCTTCCTTTCTTATTTTTCTTTCATTTCTTCCTGCCTCACTGAATCACATTCATGTTCTCTCAGGAATGATTTTAATGGTCTTGTGCAGTTAGTGACCTGATTGTCTCATTATCCGTTACATCAATTCAACTTGTTGTTGTTACAGGTTTTCCATTCTGCATTACTAATGTTGCACATGATCATGATGATCATCTCCTCTTCCTCCCATAAAATAAGGAGAGCAAGGTGTGTATAATAGAAAAATATTTTCTAAAATGAATCCAGATTTCCTAAAGAAGGAATCTCAGCTTGGATACTTCTCATTGTCATATTCACAACCTCTCATATGTCAAGTGTTGTATTTGCAAGTATGTCTTGAGGATTGAATATAAACCTAATAGTTTTGAGGTTTTATATCGAGCATCATTACTATGCACTTATTCTATACTTGTAAAATCCATGATACCTGTGGGGAAATAAATATTAATTTAAAATCCTATATTTCAATTTTATAGAGCTATACTTTAAAAATTGAAATGGGGTGTGTGTAGGTTTTTAGGTTCAGCTTTTGTAACCATCTTCAGTGCATTTTAGTAAGCTTGAACTGTTGTATTCAAATTTATTTAAAGACCAATATCTTTACCAGATAGGCTTTATCTTGCATCTTTCTTTTAGGAGAGAAATTTTCTCAATTATCTTCAATCATTCATCAGTAGACACATCACATTTTCGTATGATGAAGTTGTTTAATCCAAAGATTTACCTTCTTTTAAAATAAAATGTCCAAATAAAATGTCCAGTTTTTCATTTAATGGTCACAAAAGTCATCACTTATAAGTTTGGTCATTTGTAAAATTAGTGACAATGTTGCTGTTTTAGTAAATTGGTTATAGACTAAAATTGCATTTAAAAATGATAATCATTTATAAAATACAAATGAAATTTTCAATCTAAAGATATATCAACAATTTGATAATAACAAAGTATACATCCCTTCATATACTTTTGATAAAAAAAATAGTAATATGTATAAAAAATCCATGTAGAACTTGTTTAAAAATTGGTTTTATTGTCATAATCTTCATGGCATAAGTAAAATTGGGGAATATTCTAATATAAAAATTGTGTCCAGCATAAAGAACTTGAAAGTATTTTTATGTCTAACACTTTCGCCCCAGCCCCTTAACCTTCGGCGTCTTACTCTCTGGGTTGAGGTGTCTACTTATTCCTAACCGAACTTAAGGGAGTGGCCATAGGTCCCCTGAGCATCTGTAGATTATTCGACCAGTCTGCTGGTTTAATCCTGCTTCCTGCCCACGTTGTGATTTACTTGATCCAGAAAGCAGAAGTGATACCCGTCCATTCACAGTCGACTGAAGATGTAGACACGGTTGGGGAGTCTGCGCTAAGAAATTTAGAATGCAGCAAAAAAAAATTAATATCTGCCGAAAGCCGGACAAACATCTATTCAATGGTTGAATTGTTAATGTCTTTTACATAGCAGAAAAGAATAGTAGAGAAAAGAAACGGGTTACAGAAAAGAAAAGTATTTAATGTAAAAACTCATCACTGGATTCTAGACAGAGAGAGAGTGTAGGTGATTAACTTGTTGTTAGATCGTCTCAGAACGATATATGACTCTTGCGATGGAGGGATAAAGTTTTCTGTCCGGGGCTTAAAGTTATAGTGGCGTTCCTCCTCCCAACGCTTGCCCAGGCTAATTCTCTCTTTTCTCTTCAAGAATTTTCTCCAGTCTGTATTTTTCAGCATAACTATGCATTTATATAGATAAACCTGACTGGTTATAACTGACCCTCGGCCCTACTACTTCGCACGCAATTATCACGGGGTTCTGGCTGTTTCAACCAAAATCATGTGAATTCCAAAGTTCCTTCTAGCTTACTAAGCTCTATTTCAATTTTTAATCGATAAAAATTATTTTGACCATTTTCATTGTCTTCTGATTCAATGGGTACAACTTCTGCCCTAGATCAGATTTCCCCATCAGTAAACAAAATGCTCTGATTTAATTTCGCTATTCAATTTCACTAAAAAAAAATGTGTGTGTTTTTCCCAGACTCTCTCTCTGTCACATATGTTTGAAAAGTTGTTTAAACTGTATAAATATAGTTTGATGTAAGAATTTACAAGAAAACATTTTTTGAAAAACAAGCAAAACAAAAAAAGATCCAAATTTTAAAATCTTCCCAAAATTCTGCCAATTATTGGATTGCAATAAAAGTTTTCAGTACTTATTCATTTATGAATGAATATTTATGAAATGTATATTTCGTAAGGAAAATTTGTTGAAATAATTTTTTAAATCACTCGTGCCCCACCATTATTCAATGAAATCTCAACAAATAGGATGTGTTGGTAGCATAACAGATATCAGTATGGAGAGTCTAATTGGTAAGCTGAGATCAAAATTCCAAGCTAGTCTCTTGCCTTTATTTTTACACAAATAGCTTGGGAAAGTTACAAATCTGTCTCTTTTCCTCCAGCTATGAGATAAATAGCAGGATAGATTGGGTTCTCTAGCCTTGAGTGGCTGCCAGTTCAAGAGAAGGTAAACTCTGACAATGAGAAGTATCTAAGCTGAGATTCTTTCTTTAGGAAGTCTGAATGGAGAAGGCAACAGAAAACCACTCCACTTTTTTCCCCCCTAAGAAGTCATAGCAAATCACAGATAATAAAGAAAGGATTGTATGGAGAGCCATGATTGCTGAAATCCTGAAGGGAGATTGCAGTATGAATTTGCAAAGAAATATTTTAATGTTTTAAAATTTTTCATTTATTATGATTCTCTTAGGACGCTAGTAAAATATTGTTATTAAATAATACCACTTCTGTCCCATAATATTTGGTACATTTGCATACACATTTGCATACATTAAATGTAACAACTCTTATGGGACAGGTGGTAACTCTTAATAATTGAAAAATGTAAGGTTTTGGAAAATATCCAATAAATAGGATTTTTTTAGAGAAAATTGTAATTTCTTTTATTACATACAGAAGTTATGCAATTAGCATATATGGAAGATGATTAAGAAAATAAGAAAATTATCTCTTTGTTTTGTAGCCTTGACATTTTTATCATACAAGCTAGTATGTACATCGAAAATGGATAATTGCCATTTTTGGTCATCCATACTTTATTCATCTCAAGAGTCATAAATCTAAACAAATTTTTTCAATCATGACAAACAAATTCATTTTAGATGGCATAACAAAACAACCCACTAAAATCTGCTTTAAGGAAACATAAGTATTTTCATGTCATTATGCTATTTTGTTTCAAAGAAGATATTTAATATAATAAAACTGTTTTCAAAAACAATGTGGCAAAGATTTTATTTTTAATTTTTGTTAAATGATGAAATTAAAAGCCAAATATATCTGAGATAAAAGAAAATTTTGCTTTTTATAAAAATGTTTAGCAAATTCTGAATAAAATAAAAACCTTCTTTTTTGTTATTTACATTATTTACATGCAGACTATTGTCCTTATCTTTGTTGTTATTATCACAATGTTTTGGCTGTTGTGCTTTAGCCTTCAACAGGGGTATGTCAATCTGGGTAAAGTACAGATAAAAAAACTGCAGAGAGTTTCCTTTTTTGTCATTACATTTTCTTTCCTATATCAACATGTCCTTTTTCTATTAAATAAAAACATAATTCTTATCAAATGAAATAAAAAAAAAGTTTTTATTCTGCATTAAGCCAAAATGTATAATTACATACAATCCTATTTCACAAAAAAAATGGATTGAGAAAACAAAGAGGTCAATATTTTCTGTAGCAGTAGTTGTTACCAAAGCTGTGAATATATATATATATATATATATATATATATATATATATATATATATATATATATATATATATATATAATATTACTTTAAATGTTATTTTTAGTGAATATATATATATATATGTTCTGTTTATTTTTAAATGGTATTTTATCTTGTTTACTGGCCTGAATATTTGAAAAATGATATTAAAAAAAATGTGCCCTCTGATAGGATTCGAACCTGTGTCTTCCTTTGCAGGAGAAACCACTGTTAGATCCAGTGTGTCTTAACCTATTCAGCTATGAAGAGTATCATAATCAAAGGAGATTCTATTTTGCCATTAAGCACATTTCAGCCAGATTTAATTATGACACTATTCAAAGCTAAGTTGGTTAAGTGATGCCAGATCTAACAATGGTTTCTCTTGCAAAGGAGGGCACAGGTTCAAATCCTGCTAGAGGGCACATTTTTCTTTAATAGGATTTCTCCAATGTTCAGACCAGTGGACAAGGTAAAATAATGTTTAAAAAAATAAACAGTGCTTACATAAATATGGGTATCCATTAAAGTAATAAAAATGTGTCAGATTAATAAATAAAAATACATTATTTCTTTATATACATATATATATATATATATCATTTATCAAATTTTTCTATTAAAACAATTTTCAAGAAAATAGATTTCTCAAGTTCAGTTTTTGTTTGAAGTTGTGTGGAATGTCAGCATCCTGATAATGTCATTTTTTCTCTGAATTATATGTACTGTCCATTTATCCATTTTAGTAGATGCTGCTTTTGAAAGCCCTCAAGTGATGTGGTTTCTGTTATTTGCTACAGTTCTCTGTGTTTAAAAAAGGATGTTACTCACTAAAACCTAAAAGTTTCAATTGCTTAGAGCCGTTTTTTACCATTGATCTGCGAAAGCAATTGTCTACAGTTGACAGTCTCGATATTTCTGAATCAGTTTGGCATCATGCATGACATCCATATGAAAGTCTGGATCTGACAAAGTTATTTAAAAACATGAGTTGTGTTTTTAAGTTAGTGTTTTGATTTTGTCACAGTTTGCAGTTTTGTGTGAAACAACCCCTAACCCAACCTTTTCTATTTTCAGTTTCCTTATTTCTTATACTTAATTTCTTATAACTAATCCATATATTGAGGTTTTAAAGTGATAAGT
This sequence comes from Acanthosepion esculentum, assembly GCA_964036315.1. Taxonomy (NCBI): domain Eukaryota; kingdom Metazoa; phylum Mollusca; class Cephalopoda; order Sepiida; family Sepiidae; genus Acanthosepion; species Acanthosepion esculentum. Next base: position 80,326,297 of record OZ038515.1, read on the forward strand.
ATTTATTAATTCTCCCCCTCCTGAATTTTCATGATTTCTTTCCAAATCCAGATCAGAGTTTCTGTTTTGGAAAGGTTTAACTTGAGTCCTATTTCTTGGAACACTTGATGGAGTATGTTGATATTTTGTTCAAGATCATTCTTGTCCTAACTGCAAATACCTATGTCATCATAATAGTGCACCTCATCCTAACTGTGAATACACATATCAATTGGCATAACTGCCTCATTATTTGTTCATTGGCCTTAGAGGGACATCAGGGAAATTATTATGTTAGGAACATAATTAAAAAAAAAAAAAAAGACACACACACATATACATACATACATACATACATACATACATACATACATACATATATATATATATATAATCATTTTGCTGTATTTGTAGAGAAGAGTGCTCAGTATTGAAGCTAGAGCATTTATATATATTTTAGCAATCACCCTGAAGTGTGAAACTCCATTAGCATGGAGTATTGGTTCTTATGGCCATACTTACTCTCTACACACACACACACACACACACACACACACACACACATACATACATACATATATATATATATATATATATATATATATATATATATATATATATATATATATATATGTCACTATTTTTTATATTTAAGTTAAATCCAAAGTTTGATTATAGATCTTAGATACATTTGCTGCAAACAATTTCAGCTACTTATGAAAATATTCAATTAATGCAAATTGGTGAAAACCCCATTTTAATATTTCACTTGATTCTTCCTTTGCTTAACTTTTATCTTCATTTCATCTTCAATAAATCACTTAGATGAGAATTTTACAAATTCACAGAAATAGTTTACCATTGTCTACTAACAGGCTTGATTTTAGTGCTCTTTCTCTGTTAATATATTTAACATGTGTATCTGTGATCAGGATTAACTTTTTCCAAGTACAAAATGATGCAAGATTAATAATAATTACCAAATATTGAGAAATTATAAAATTGAAATATTAGGAATTAAACTTGTGGTTCTAAAGTCTGAGTGCTCTGGAAGTTGTTTAAACCAGGAAGAAATATTTTGATACCTGACTTCCTTTATGCTTAGTTTTCTAAATTCCTAATGGTGAAGGTTAATTGTTCATCTTCAACACTATTAAACTCAACTGTGAGTATTATTAACTCCCCAAATAAACAATTTGTAAACATCAAAATGGAGTTTTTAAAAAAACTCTGGATGAGAAAGCTTGCTCTAATAAATAACAGAATACATTTATAATTTCCTCCAAATTGTAAAACTTTTTCAGAATTAAAAAAAAAAAGATTTTTTTATTTACAAAAACAATTTATATAGAATTCCTAGGGACTCTTTTTGCTTAAGTCCATAAATTGGCGGCACCTCAGCTCCTGTCATGTGACCTGAACATATTTTCTATGTTTTTTTAATTTAATCTTTTAAAATTATTACTAAGAACAAATTTTATTTTTAATTTGACTACGTTAAATTTTGTTTAATATTCAAAACTGATTTTATGAGATCAAGTGCTATGTCTGTGGTTACCCATTTTCCTTACCAGAAAATGTATTACTTATTCCAGTTGTATATTAAATCAGACATTCATTTATTTGCTGTAATTTTATATTTAAATACATCTTGAGAAGCACTGATATTCATCCTAACAAATTTTGATATTGAGATAATTATTTACAATTCTTTGTATGCATGATTTAATCATCTGTTGGTTCATAATGCAACTAACTTAGCTGTTGTAGGCTGCCCACTTGAAAGAATGCTTGATGATCAGTGGTCTAAAAACAAAAGAAAAGGTAATTAGTTTCAAAATTCATATTTGTGAACTGATAGAATAAATGATTACAGTAAAATTCACAGATTAAGAAAAGATTGAAGACAAAAAGGAAGAATGAAAAAAAAGCCCATCTCTCTAAACTGATGAAATGTTAATGTGATATGGATTAAAGGTGAGTTTGTGTTCACAAGTGACATCTAGGAAATCGTTGTCATGTGAGTTAGCTTATGTCGATATAACAGAATCATTCATCTTTCTCACTCTCTCTCGCTTTCCAATGCCTATATTGTTCATCTCTCTCTCTTTCGACTGTTAATATTGTACATTTCTCTATCTATTGCCTACATAGTTCATTTCTCTATCACTCTACTGTCTACATTATTCATCTCTCTCTTCACTACTTTGTTCATACATCTCTCTCTCTATTGCTTACATTGTTCATTTCTGTCTTTATTTCTCCACTGCCTTCTTGTTACAATCATGTTAGTCTATAAAATGGTTTAAATAGGAAAACAAAAATAAGGCAAGAAAGTGGCAGTTAGCATCTATTTCTCTCTCTCTCTCTCTATATATATATATATATAATATATATATATATATATATAAAATACACCTGTATTTTATCGATCAATTCAGTTAGTGTTTGGGTGTATGAAATTAGAACAATCACTTTTATTAGAAGCCTGCTTCTACTTTCTTTTTCTAAAAAGGAAAACCAGATCAAACCTTATTGAAGACAGACCATTATTCATTGTCTTTTAAGGATTGTTGGAAATATCAAGAGACAAAGAAGTTTGAAAATATGAACAGATTATTACGTGGTAATATCTTCATGTGCATAAAATAAAACAAAGAAAGATAATGTGCTTAAATTGATGCAATAGTCTTGGTGATTTCAATTTGCTGAATATTGAGAGGGAGTAAAAAACACTGTCCAAATTACAGTAAAACAATTTTTATTCATTTTTTTTTTTTTTCATTCCTTTTACATTAAATTGTCTTTCCTATTATGATCAGTTGATAACAAAATCTTATCATCATCTTTTTAGCAGTTAATAGAAGACAAAGCATTTTTTTAAAAATGTAAGGGGAATGAAATAGTAAAGTGAAAACAGACCAGGTGTAAGAAGAAAAATCATTTTAGACCAGGTAAGAAGAAGAAAAATCATTTATCTTTTAGGTCTTGCTGAATTTTAAAAAAAAATTTAAAGTCCTGCATCCTATTGTCAGTTTGTTCCTCACAAATTCTTAGATTTATTTCTGCTATTGTCATCATCACAACTACTATTACTACTACTACTACGACAACTACTACAAGTGTTGAAGCAGAAGGATCAGGGAGTACAGGTGGTTTTATGATAGCAGCTCTGGAGAGACGATGACGGCTATCGTAGCTGCTGCAACAGCAGCAGCAAGAGAGAGAAACAGAGAAAGAGAAATGCAATAGAGACTCTAAAGAAACGGGCCCGACATTGGTGTACAGCTTGTTGCTTGCTCTGGTGCCATTATTTCCTACCACCACCACTACTGAATATTGCTACAGTTCTTCTTAGTGTCATTATTATTACTACTTCTGCTTCGGCTGTTGAATATACCCATACATAGAGAGAAAATTACGAAAGAATATTGGCAACGCTTCTTCATAATAATAATAATAACCTCTCATCAATGTGATCTGTTGTTGGTGGTGGTTATTGCCGTTTCGACCAGTCCGCTGGTCAGCTCCAATCGGATGAGACTCCATCTCTGAATAACAAGGAACTGGGCTGGTGTGTTGGTTCAGTGTTTGTGCTTGGCTTGGCTTAAGAAAAAAAAAATAAGAAAAGGAAAAAAAAAAACAAAAAAACAAAACCAGTGTGAAAAAAGGGTGAAAAAAATCAGTAAGTTGTGAAATCATTAGAGAGAAAATATCAACAAAAGAGGAGCGGAGGGTGTGGTGAGGGCTTTTCTCTCTCTCTCCCCCGACTCCGTTCCTTTTCAAATCTCGGACAGGTGAACCCACCTGATTCTACTTAAAGTCCAATACACCACGAAAAAAAAATACTTCTACTTCGGACTTCAATTAAGAATTGAACAAAGTCAAACTTTAAAAAAATCTCCTATGAGTGACCCTTTTCTTTTCTGCAAAACCTGGGCATGCCTGTGGGTAGCACTATAGGCGCAACCCAGAGACATGAGCCGAGGGAGATATAGGCAGGACCGGGGGATGGCACCGAGTGCCAATGGGGGTGCTCCTGGGGGCTTCCAGGCACATAAAATCGAAGAAGAAATCGAAAATTTCGTGGAGAATTTTAAACGCAACCACCCGACACAACCCTTGGATAGGGACGCTATAAGTCTGGAGTCGGGTGAATCGTCTGGATTGCAAAGTTCACTCGGCTCTACTGACGAATACACAGACGATAGTCCTGAGGAATTCCCGTCCCATCGCTATCTGTTGAGAGCCTTCGCGGCCAGAAACAGAAAATATAGCTCAACCACCAACACTAGCACTCGTACCAGCGTCAGCCCGGCCTCCTCCCGGAGTGTGGACTGCGGTTCTGAATCATGGATAGATCAAGACGGTGAGTTGATGTTGTTGTGTCTGTCACTGCCATCAATACCTTTGTGTCGTGTGGATGAGGAATTTTTGCTTGTCCGGGTTTAACGAGGGCCTCAAAATTAGGAGTGTTGATTTTTGCCTAGGTCGAGTTCTATTTGTCAATCTTCTTACAACCTGTTCCAGCAAATATGCTTCTTGCATATTTCTTGAGATCTAAAAAAGTGAAGTCTTTAAAAATAATTTCGTTCAAGTAATAATTGCAAACGGGATTTATTAAAAAATCCCTTTCTTCTGTCGAGGTCCCGTCTCTTGCGTGGGTGGGAAATGACTTTTTTATGTGAATTGTGTTTTAAAGATTCACCCTTAAGAAGGGTGGTGATTAGTAAATAAATGTACCTTTTTTTTGGGTTTTTTTTTTTTAATTCCCTTCTTTTTATAACATTTATTTTGTGTTGATTATGTTTCATTCAGTGTGTACTGTAAACCATTTAGAATTTTAGAATTTTCATTCTATCACATAACGAAAGAACGACATGAAATCTTAAACTGTAATATTTTATTTACAATTGTTTCTCTTGTTGTTAAATCATCAATGACTATGATGATGTAATGTCTATTTTCTCTAAATGAGAAACAAAAACATTAATAAAAATAAACAAAAAACATAACAACACCATGTTTTCTTAAAACCGTTTTTGCCATAATTTTCCTGTGTTTTCTACTTTCTCTTTACCTCGTCATTCAGAATTGATTATAAATAAAATGAAATGTCAAGTAAATTCGATTTTTCTTCCGGACACTAACAGCCACAACTTATTGTTAGTATTAGTATATTTTTAATGTTACTGATAAATAAATAATATTTTCTTCTGCAACTAAAAAAGAAAAAATGAATGTGAATATAAAAATCCCTTTTCTCATCTTCAGCTTTTCTATCAACTTGATATTTTCATTATCATTTGTCATTCACAGTCTGTTGCTGATTGATTATTTTGTCCCGTGATGTTATCTTCCGACTCATTAAACCATCACACAACATTGTCTTCTTCTTCTGCTACTAAGAAATAAAAATAAACCTGGACTAAATTATGCCATGTGATGTAATATTAAAACCTTCAGTAGCCTAATGAAGCTCCCTTTTTCGTTTAATAATTTGTCAATTGAAATTGTGATATTTATTTATAAGATTTATTTAATAAATAATTTTTCAAAAATTCAATAAAGTGATTTTACTAAATTATAAATCTCGATGAGCTCTTTTTTGCATATTTCATTAAAAAATAATCGAGAAAAAAATAATAATTGACTTATAAAATCTGACTGAAATCTCGAAAGTGTTTCTCTCAGTCTCATTTATTAAGTCAATAAATTTTAACCTGAGGATAAGAAAGACTTATTTTTTATGACTATCGTCAGGTAGTCATAAATTCTTTCTTTTTTAAAGTACATGTCAACGCCCACCTGTCAAATGATTTCTACAAGATTTTATTTCCTTTTGAAACATGGGGAATAACATTCAATATTTTTCAATCGAGATGGGATATTTAATCAGTCAAAAAATGTATTTAATTTCTTTCTTTTTGCTTTTTTTTTATAACAAGAAGCAAATTGTGGCTTATTACCTCGTTACATATCGTAATTGTTGATGGAGTGGGTGTTGTTCTGGCTCATCTGATAAAAACGTCTTTCCTTTTTTTTCAACTTGGATTTATTTTGAAGACCTTTTTTAAAAAACCATGTACCATAAAGCCTATTTAGACTTCGATTAGTTTTTTTCCTATTCATATGTCCCTTTTTATGTGTTTGTAGGCTGTTCAGGACACAAATTCAGTCTTATGCACAGCAGGTACCTTATTTCTTATTACCTACCTCGACTCTGTGGGCGAATCATGGTGACCACTGCGGTCATTCGCACATTTTATTTATCCGTCGCAGCAATTAACATTTCTATGCAATCAAAAAAAGTCACTTATTAAATATGTTCTTATCAGAAATAAAATAATAATTAGATTAAATAACAGGCTTCATTTTACACGTGTAAAAACAGAAGAAAGAATTTTTTAACTATTATGACCAGTTGAATCCTTCTCTAGTTCAATATTGTTATGTCGTTATTCCAAAATGTGTTTGTTTCTCCTTTCCTTTATGAAATGAGTTTTTGAATCCCATTTTTTTTGTGTTATGCTTAACAGCCGACAAGACATAATGTCCAAAATATCGGCTTCCTTTGCCAATAAGTGTCACTAACACAACACTAACAGTCAACAGATGGCAGTCTGCTAACAACTGCTAAATTCTTTATGACTGCATGCGATTATTAGTTGTGTAAGTAATAATAATAATAATAATAATAATAATACTCCATTGTGTTTGCTACTAAATGAAAAGGGCACACATTTATATTGAATAATAATTACTTCATTCTTAACCTTTTTGAATTGATGCATCATTTTCCTCTTTTTGAATAAGAAGCTATATCGGAAAATGTTGTTAATGATTGAATGAAGAAGTATTGTTAATAATTGAACGACTGATAGAAAGAAATATTGTTGATTCTTCTTTGAATCATGTTGGGGTGATTTTTGGTATGAGTCTTCTTACTTCTAACCATAATTTTCTTTTCACTTGTAACCGCCACTTGTACGAATGTCTTTTAATTAAGTCTCAAACACTGGCTTGGCCAAGTGACTCATCTTGTTGGTCGGCTATAAAGCTCCCCCCCCCCCCGCCGGCGCTCACTAATTACATTTTCGGGTTAAGAAGAATCTTTCCAACTTTTAGATAAAAATCTATCATTTTCTTGCTATCAAAGAGTAGCTTTTTATTTTTACGTTATTATTCGGAGTGCATCTTTCAAGAATATGTTTATTAATTTTATAAAAAGAAATCATTTAAATAAAAAAATACAATAAAAAATAGAAAAATAAAATATTCATCAACTTATTTCTCAATAATAAACAAAAATTACAATGTACACAGTCTTTGCATTCTATCTTTTAGTTTTATATCGAGAAGAAAATCGCCCAACCACCAGTTTTCAGTTTCACTCAATTATAGTCGATTTAAATTTTAAAATGAGTATTTATTTTTTTGTATAAGTCAAGAAGGGGGGAAAAAACTCGAAGGTTTCTTATTGAGTTATTGATTATTGATGAATAATGAATTTTTAAAATGTACTATTAATTTTAATTTTTAACGATTTCAAACTCGAAATTTAAGTAAAAACGAAATTGCTCCTTCCTTAAATTTATAATTCTACGAAGATTTTACAAGTACACAAATGAACATTAAACATTAGTAGTTAAGTTGTGTTTTTTTGTTGCTCTGAGCTTGTATCAAATGCAAAAAAAAAATGGATTTGAAAAATAAAAATTGTAATTGATTAAAGTTTAAAATTAAAAAGATCATTTTTAGCCAAATTCAAAAAACACCAGATTTTGTCTTTTTATTTTTTTTTTGTAAAGTGAACTGAAATTATTTGTATTTATTTTAAAAGAAAACTATTTTTGAGTTAATTTTCTGTATTGTTAAACTTTAATTATCTTTGTTATCAAAATAATTGAGAAGCGGAAAAATTCAAAGAGGAACGTGAGGGAAAAGGTGGTGGCTCATGTGAATTCGAAGGAAAAGTGACTGCAATTCGAACAGCATTGAATTTCGCACACATTTCCTAATTCATCCGTTTTTGTTTCTCTAGATGAAGACTACAAACATTGGTGAGGTCCGTTCCACATTTTAATCAGAAAATAAAAAGGAGCCTTTCTATCTGTGTAACCTTTTTTATACATTGAGCAAGAAGCAAGAATAAAAAGAAAGTGTTTTTTTTAGTTTCATCATTCATGTTCTTTAATTTTTATCTGTGAATAACACAAATGCACTTAATAACGAATCTGAGAAGATTTTAGAAAAAAACTTATGGTGAGGTATTTTTATTGTTAAAGAATAACTTGATATTTTCTGACACTCATCTGATAAAAATACAAATCAAATTTAAAATGTACAGTGTGAGCCGAAAGTCTTGTCACCCCCTAATGAGAACATTAGAACAAGTAATAATACAGTACCGTAATACAAAGCACATGTTTAGAGAGTTTATTTAATTTCATTGATGCTGTCACAAATTGAGAAAATCTGTATGAACACCATCATTTTCCATGTAGGAGCTCTTGTCAGCCATCTGAAATAGAAAATTATATTATGTAGGGTGTGACAAGACTTTCGGACCACCCTGTAGAATCGTCGTTTTAGTTTTAAAAGATCAAACTCATTTTTCTGATGAAGATCTCTAGTGTTAGACAATTGACACGCTGATGATGAAAATATGAATTTAAAAAAATACAAAAACAAAGGGAAAAAAGACATCAATTAAGAATTAATTATTGTCCTCATTTTATTGACCCTGTTTGATTAAAAATGGTATTTCGTGTTTTTAACAATTGTAATAAAAATGATTATTGATGATTTGAATAAATTATAATTTCCATATGAAGAATATCGATTAGTTTTAGTAAATCGATCAAAACATATTGCTGAGTCATTTACTATTAAATTGATGAAAATGAACTTGATCTTTAATTAAAATTCAATAAAACATTTAAAATCTAATTAAAGAAAATAATCCTGTTTTAGACTTCTTTTGAACAAAATGGCCAGCGACATGCTTTAATATGGAAAAACAACAGATGATATAATAATCATGTGATTTATTGAAGCTTTCAATATTTCACAAAATTTTAACCCTCGATTCTATATTTTTGTTATTTGAGTCTCTCAATTGTCCACAAACCATTCAAATAATTTGAACGAAAATTTTAAAGATATTGTAAATGATTAATACCAGAATTTCTTAGGTTTCGTTTTTTTGTGGCTTTCTTTAGACACGGACAAACCCCAAAAAACAAAAAATCGTTCAAAAATGAAAAAAAAATGCATTTTGAAAGTAAAGTACGATTGTACTTTAATTTTGTCAAAATATTTCTTCTTACATGGAAAAAATATCAATTATTGTCAGTGGAAGAAGACAAACCTTTTTTTTTATTTTGAATTTCTTCTTCGCGCAAAGACGATCGTCATTATCTTTAAAAATTGAACAATTTGTATTTTGTAGTCAGTGAGATTTCATTTTTTTTTATTCGTAAATTATGAAATATGTCATTTTTTGCTACATTTACTCAACTGGGTATATTTTTTAAACTGAGTTGAAACAACCTATGAAAAATATACTTTATTAAAATCTACTATATAAATTTTTTAATTTTTATTAGTTGATATTTAAATAAAATCAGTTTGTTGCAGAAAAAGTAAAAACATAAATAAAAACCTTTTAATTTGGTTTTAGATCCAATTCCAAGGTGATCTTTAACATTTCCAAGTGAAGAAATAATTTAGACTTTAAAGTTTAAAATTCACAACTGAAAAGCAAACTATAAAATTCTTAAATCAGAAATCTCATAAATGAATATTGCTTTTAATTACAAGGAACTTTTAAAAATCTTTGATATCAGTTTTCATGTTCTTTGGTAACAAAACTCTTATTCAATGCAATGGTACTATTTACAGACATTGTAACCTTAAGTTTGCTTCTCTAACAACTGCCCAGTAAAATGTTAAATAATTCTTGTAATAGTCTTCTAATGTCCTGTGTCTATTGCTTATTTTTGGTAAAGTGTAAGTAACTAGGTTTTGCTTAGTTCCCTTCCTTAGAAATGCAACTTAGATTCTGAAACATAGAAAAATTTCCATTATAAACATTTTACAAAATTCCTGTAAAAAAATTACATTTTGTATTAACTTCAATAGTACAAGTTACAATATGCTTTCATTTTGAATGTAGTTATATGAGTTTCTGATTTCTTTTTCGGTCATTTAAAGATGTCAAAAAATAAAGAATATTTACAATGGAAAATCTTTTAGTATTTTTATATTATTATTATGTTGTATATGCAATGAAAGGCAGTCGATTTGAATCTTCTAATGATCTAATCAGATGTTTTTACCTGTAAACAATTGATTTATAATCTGAGAAAACACATTTGCAGTATCATGTGAGTTAATACACAATAATTAGTGAATGATAATGCATCTTGTAAGATTATCATTAAGCGATCTTTATTGAAATGTATGCTTTTGTAATAAGTTAGAACCCTTTTTATTCAAGTGGCTTATCTTCAGTAGCAAAACTTTAATATTTCATTTTTGTTGTAAATTTCTTTTTTATTGCATTGTGTATTTCTCAATATATTTTTAAAATCTGATTTTAAAAAATTTTTTTTTTTTTTAAAGAAATAAATCTTAGAGAAAAATTCAAATTTCTTTTTGTGAATACCTCATGGATCAATGCTTAAAGTATTTTAGACAATTCAAACTGTAGTGAGTTTGATACGTACTGGGTGCCTCATAATTGTGGTTTTGTGTCATATTAAGTTTAGTAAATATTTACATTAATTTGTAATATTGTATGTTAAAAACAGAGCCAAAAATTGAAATCAAAATGTCACCCAACTTGTAAAAATAAAAATGCACAGAACAATTTTATCATTACTGGCCATAACCAATTAAGTTAATTTCTCTTTATTTTTTTATTTTTAGAATTACAACAGAAATTTATACAAGAAAAAGTTTTATAATCAGTGAAAAGCCTTGAGAATTTACTCATATACACTAAAATGCCTCAAGTTATAGGATAGGTGCTTAGTATCATGTAGGATCCCTTTGAGCTATGCAAAAGACAACAACTTGCATTGACATTGATTCTACAAGTGGTCAGAAGAATTGTCAAGCCCTAGCCTCTTAATAGCTGCTATTTGTAGGCACGGGATTTTATGCATGAATAAATCAATGAGATAATGATGTATAAATTTTTATATATCAAGAACAATAATGAGGAAAAAGAAATGTATGATAGTGGAAAAAGTTTTCGTGGGATGAGTTTTGTCCTTTAGGACTTCATCAGGACTAAATTTGTTATGTTGGTGCAACTTCAGATTTGCACAACGAGGGATACTGGGAATTTTAATTTTTTTTGTTGTTTATATGTAACCTAGCTGATTTCATTTAGATTGTTTTTGTTTCCAATCCAATTTTCTTACACTGCGATAATAAAAGGTCTGTCAGGATTGTAAGAGCCAGGGCACAAATTTACTGTGGATGATCTTGCACCCTGGCTCTTAAAACATTTCACAATTCCTGACAGACCTTCTATTATCACAATGTGGGATATCTAATAAATAAAGTGATAATAAGAAAAAAATTCTAAATGAAATTGGCTAGATTAAAAAAAAAAAAAATGTAAAACAGTTTAAAAAATTAAAATTCCCAGCATCCCTCATTCGTGTGCACGTGTAGTCACACCAGCATAACTTAGTAAAATGAAGTCCTAAAGGACAAAAAATACATTACATGTGAACTTTTTCCACTTTGTCATACATATTTTCCTGAATAAATCTACCCAACATAAATGGCCGATTGAGCTTGTGTTAAGCAAGTGAAGTGTCCTTACCATTTCTTGCAAGTCATTCTCAAACCAATTCTAGGGAACATCGACCTGATGACATATTGCATTAGCTTGATGGAATGCCCAATCCTTGTTAGAGACCATGAATGAGTGCAAATGGTCACAAAGCAGTGCAAAGTAGCGGCCAATAGTCATGTGTGTGTGTGTGTGTGTGTATATATATATATATATATATATATATATATATATATATATATATATAGTCTTAAAGTGTGCTATATTTATGGGATAAAGTGCTCAATATCAGAGATAGAGCGTGTGTAAATATAAAAGTGGACATGGAAGTCAGCACTTAGAGGCAACAGTCTGTTTCATGCTAGTGCACTTTTATATATATATATATATATAAATAAAAGTATGGTTGGTTCTACACAAAGCCTTCACGACTATAATCAAATCATATGTGTTGGTGTCTGGGGTGTCAGTTCCTAGGAACTGAGCTGCTTGACCCAAATATGGAGGCACGGTGGAGTAATGGAGAGCAGCTCAGATTGAAGAATCGAAGAGCCGAGTTTGAATTCCAGTCGAATCCATTACATTCACTTATGTGCTAATACTCTTGGGAAAGGTATGAATCCTCTTCTTCTCCCTCCAGCTGTGGCTAAATAGCAGGACAGACTGGGATCTATAGCCTTGGATGGCAGCTAGTCTAGGAGAAGAACAAATCTGAATTCAAACCTGCGGAGGGTCATTTGGGGACCTTGTGGCATGTAGTGCACCAGGTCTCAGTATTTGGCCCTTCAAAAAGTGTGGTTGGTTCTGCACAAAGCCTTCACGACGATAATCAAATCATATGTGCTGGTATCTGGGCTCTCAGTTCCTAAGAACTGAGCCACTTGAACCTCATACAACAGGAGAGTCCAACACACACACACACACACACACACACACACACACACACACACACACACACACACACATATATATATAGATATAGATATAGATATAGAGGCAGACCAGTGAGAAAAACACCATAATTAAACCATTATCAGCCTGCATGGTGTCTGGAGTCATTGGCTTTCTGAGGTTTGTGCAATCCTACCATCAGCCTGAAACAACTAAAACCATGGCTCATCATACCCTGCCACATGTTGCCAGTCCTTTAGGGTCCAATTTGTGGCTTCACAAACCCAGATGAGGCAATGTCTATTGTTAACAGGAGCAAACTGAATTTTTTGCTCTCATATCCCATGGAAGATAAAGAATGTTGAATTGACCCACTGGATATACATCTGGTATTTCCTGCATTAAATGTGGATTTGATTTGAGCCAATTTTACTTGTTTGCTACTGTAAGGAATTTTAACCAGACACCTTTTGTTGTAGTCGCTAAGGATCCGTAGTCAGTCGTTGCACTATCTATGATGAGTGGTTATGCCTTCCATCAGGTATTCTGGATACACATGCATCCTCTCTGTTTGGCACCCACTATCATGCACCATTTGAACCTCATAATTCACATTACCTTGCCATCAGCAGCCTAGGCAGCCAGTTATCATGTAATAGTTCAGCAGATGTCAGAACACAACTGGGCATTTCCATGATGTCAATTTATTATGGTTCCACCTACCATTACCTTTACATACTCCTATCTCATGACTTTTGGCATGTCAGTGTGTATTTATGAAGATTACTCAGAAAGTAATACCAACTATTTTATTATGTTTTCCCATGATGTCAAAGGCAGACATTGATGGTATGGCAATAGGTTGAACTTTCCTACCAATAATTCATAATTTTTCTTTTGCTCTGTTACAAATAGAACTCTGGTAAAAAGGCAGCTGGCTGAAATGAAAGTATGTACACAGCAGAAATGTTATATTGAATTCTACTATGTGAAAAACTTGCACTCACTGACATCAGTGCTTGCAAAAACTTTACAAAGATGAAATAGTGGATGTGAGCACAGCTATGCAGTGGGAAATGTATTCCAGTAATGACAATGTGACAAGCCATGTTTTTCACAATTAGCAACCTAAGAAATGCAGCATGCCTTGAAAATGTGTCACCAGTGATGATGGCTATGTGGAAAAATAGTGTTTTGTAGCTGAAAACTTGCTCTATCTGATGGTTGTTATGTACTCTTTGTATCTGTTGTAGTTTTTGTAGAAATGAGGCATTATTTTTGGAGTGTCTTATTTGTTTAGTTACATTAAAGAATTTCAGGAATGTGTTCAGTTATATTTCCTATCAGATATTTCAGTTTCTGCTCCATCCCAAATTCTTGTAGATTTTAATGAATGTAAGTATCTACCTGAAAAATAAGGGCTCCAAGCAGATTTAGCAGATCCTTTTTCTCAGTATAAATGTTTAGTATTAGTATTCATTTTTGAAGTTGCTATTTTCTGACTCAGTTTTATGGATTTAACTTTGACTAAACTTAGCATTTCATAACAAATCTCAAACATGGCTCACTCAGTGAATATTAATTTCACTACACTAGTTGACTTGACCTGTGAGGCCAGCTTGCTCACTCTATGATGAGGTGCACTAATTAATGAGTTTCTCTGTGCATACTAAAACATTCTTTTGTTTATTTGTTAAAAGAACTAAATTCAAGATAGAATCACATTTGAAAATGAAAAATACAAATTAGTGATTGACCAGGGAAATCTCATCTGCTTGGAAATTGTGTTAGAAATATAAAAGACATTTCAACTTAGATTTGGTGAATATAAATGTTTGATAATAATTATATAATATTTATATATAAATTATATAATTATATAATAATATTTAATTATTATATAATTTATATATAAATATTATACAATTGTCATTATATATGTAAAAACTTCAGATATACTCTATCTGTAAAAGGGCAATATGAAAAAAGATAAAAGGAAAACTTATCTTGGCCAACATGTTCTGTCCTCTGAGAGACTTTATCATTTGCCTTGATAAAGTCCCTCAAAGGATGAAATGTATTGGATAAGTTTTCCTTTTGTTTTTTTCATTATTATATATAATAAATTATTATTATTATATAAGTTTTTGATTTTATTATATTGGTATTGAAAATTTTGTTAAATTGATAGTTTGTTTCAAAAGTCAGTATTTTGTGATTTTCTTTGGATAAATATAAAATTATACAAACTATAATTTACCCAAAAATTATGTCTGGGGAAAAAGGCTGATTTAAATCTATTTGGAGCATTTTGATTTTACAGAACATAGTAAAACCATTTTCTATCAGAAAACAGCAACAACAGACCCTTGAAAGAATTTCAGCTAGAAAAATTAACCTAAAGGAAAACTAATTTTATTTCTCTTAGATACAATTAATATTTTTGAAATATTATATTCAAGAACCTGGTAATTTCCAAAATTTGGTAAAAATTAGGCCTAACTATTTAAAGATTGTCTAATCATAAATTAAGTTTCCTCTTTTAGTTTTATTATAGATATGTTGCATAAATGATTCATTCATTTGTGTTTTCTGACTGAAAATTCAACTGCAGGTTGCATGTTGATGTGCATCTGTAAGTCTTCTTGTCTATTCTATTTACTATAAAAGCCAGCATGAAAGTTTCAGCTGTGTGTGTCTGATGCAAAGGAGTAGCACTTGCCAATACCAATCTGCATTGTGCGTGTTGGGTAGGTAATATTCTCTAATTGTATCTGACAAGAATTGCCTGGTGACTGCATCACACAAACTTTGCATGGCTTGGAAGGGTTTTCTTGTTAATTAATGTCAAAATACCACCTTTCAAGAAATTGAAACAAAACTCCCCAAATCAAAAACTGTGTGAACCATTTGTGTTGTTATCTACCAAAAAGATATTCATCTGTCTTATAGCAAGTAAACACACACACACATACACACACACATATATAGTTTCTAAGATAGCAGATTAATTAAATGCTTTTCCAGGTTCTGAAAGTAGAATTCTTTCAGTAGAAGAGTTTGTGGTGAATCATAGGCATCTGGCTGTGTGTACAGAACATGTTATATGCCTGCACTTTGTTGGTGATTCTCTTGTGTTTTTTGTATTAATAGATGAAAAATACCATGTTATTCTTACATTTAATGGAACACTGGCAAGAATTAGATAAAGGACATCCATTAGACATGCTTTCATTCAGCTGTTATCATTTTATATTTGCTTACAGCTGTCTTGATCCATGTCTGTCTATAAATATGTCTCTATCTATCTAGTACTCTTTTGTATCCATTCAATGTCTATCATAGACTTAAGTGCCTAAGACTTATCAATTGTCCAGAAATTAATATCTCCTCATGTTCTCCTTTAAATACTAATCAAAGGAATTATCTACTCTAAAGTAAAATGGATTTATTATTGGGGTTAAGAAGAAAAGTTTTTTTTTTTTTTTTGTATACATTTGTTTTTTAAGACCCTCTACCTTCAAGATTAAACAAGAAGGAACTGAAAATTAGACTGGAAATCATGAGGCCTCATAGGAAACTGAGATTTGTTATTTTTAGATAAATGTTTATCAAATTCTCATTTGGATTTTTAAGCAGAAAGACAATTGTCAGGAAAAGTCTGTTGAGAACTCTGATAATGGCATCTGTTGATAAGAATTTGTTGAAAATGTCTTCTTTTTTTACTACTGTTATTTATACCAATGTAGTAATTATGAATTTTCCTTTGTTTAGAACAATGCAAGAATTTGTGGTTTCATCTTTACTGTTAAGTTAATGAGATTTATTAACATACACTTGGCAGGGAAGTTCTGTTTTCAAATATTGATAAAGCCTGCTGAAGGAATTTGTGTGTGTGTGTGTTTTAATTTGAAATTGGCTTTCTTAGTTAATTTATGATTATTATATCAAATTGCCTTACATTGTATAGCTTCCAGTCTAATAATGTCTTCCTTATTTTACTACTGCTATTTTTTTTTCTTTGAAATTTAAAAAAATTTTTTTAACTAAAATGAATTCCTGAACAGATTAATTGAGATAATTAAAAATCAACTTACTTTTGTATCAAATATTTGAGGGCATAGAAAAACTTTTGCTGTTTTTGTTACAGAGAAATCATTTGAATATTGCTCTGTGTTTTGTTCAATTTTAATGTTTGTTGCAATCAGATTTTGTTGACATTTTCAAAATAGAAAAATAAGATCTTTGCTTGAAATTCACATGACAAATTATATATGCAGAGGTTATAGACTGTTGAAATAATACTAGAAAAAGCTTTATGAATGCTACTCACAAGCACATTCAATACAAGTTAAGTTAGAATTGGATTCACAGCCCATGTGGCTGAAATGGCAGCATATTCTTTGTACTGGATGTTTAACTTCATTTTGGTTCACCATTTTTGGAAAGCAGACATGCAATTAATTTTGTGAACTACAAAATCAAAAAAATAAGTTGCTCATCAATGGCTGAATATTTACACCATTTCCATTGTTTGGACTGTTGACCTCATCTTTATTGTCACATTCACAATGTTTTGACCGTTGCATTCTCTGGCCTTCTTCAAGTGATTTTTTTTTAACTTTCATACCAAACCCAGAATAGTCAATCTGTATGTTGGTGTTTCTGAAGATTGGTTTGATGATGTTTGTGTAGATGTTTTCTCATGTTTATTTCCTGAAATGGACAGAGATATAAAATTTACATTCTTGGGTCACTCAGTAAAGTCACTGAGAATCTGTTCCATTTCCTCCACCCACGTCTTGCAAATATCATGACAAGGATTAGTAATAGTCAAGTTCTTTTCCCAAGAATTTGTTGTTGCCCTGCCATTCATAGAAGAGAATTGTAATTCCAGTGCAAAAGCCATCACCTTTATTTTGTTCCTCGGTGTACAATGCATACGTCCTTGATGTTTTCAAAATTGACATAGGTATTGCAAAGAATGCAGTCTGTACTTGTTGATTTATTGCACTTTAGTAAGAATAAGGCCAGAGTGGACAATGGCTGAAACATTGTCAGTGTGACAATAAAGATGAGGACAACAGTCTGAACAATGTAAATGGTGTAAATAGTTACAATACCTCATCTCAGAAATATAGACAGAAAATGGTTGAATATTTAGAAAATTACATCTTTTTTTTTTTAAATTTTTAAAATTCAAATCTCAGAGGTTAATTAGCAATCCTCATTGCTTGGAAAATGAGCTTCATTAACTTGATTTCATTTAAAGCAAAATAAATTAACTTTTAGCTTTGTATTTTAAATGCTATCATAATCAAGTTATTATTTTTCCCTGCATGCATTCTTTTATAAATTTCTCAGTTTGACTGTTATTAAAATGTTAAGGCTCTGAGAATTTACCATCCAGGGAGGAACAAATCTTTCTTCTCACAGTTCACCAGGAAAATACTTTAATTTTTGTTTTATTGAAATGTTTGAGAGTTCTCTGATGTTTCTTCTAACCAAAGAACAGTTGATTGTTAAATTTTTTTTTTCTGGTTGTCTTTGACTTTCTTTTATGTGAGCATAAATTGACCATTACTTAAACGGTTGGTTGCTATTTGACTCTGAC
>OZ038515.1:80347095-80409595 GCA_964036315.1 Acanthosepion esculentum
ATATATATATATATATATATATATAGATATATTTAGAGCAAAAAAAAACAAATATTACCTCAACAAAGGTATAGTCTATTTCAAATCGTTCTTCACACGGCTATCGTCAGCCTCTAAATGCTTGTCTTGGAGCATCGTTTGAAATATATATACTCTGTTAAAATAAAAACATTGAGCTCTTTGTTTTAATAATTAATATTACTAGGATCCACCCGAATTATATACCAACGAATCGATTACAGGTAATCGATTCGTTGGTATATAATTCGGGTGGATCCTAGTAATATTAATTATTAAAACAAAGAGCTATATATATATATATATATATATATATATATATATATATAATGTGGATATAAACCAAATAATTAGATATTAGCAACTGTATATACATGCATTAGCATGCGTTCACAGGTAAGTGAATAAATATTTACTTAATATAAGGTGTAACCAAAACAGTGTTAAGTGTGGTTAGACAGAACTAAGAAGTATATATTAATAAATATATATATACCTATGTTTGAAGTGCAACTTAAAGTTTCGTGGCTCTACAGGCATGAACTATTATTATGGTTGATTTTTTTTTTTTTACTGGGTCTCATGGAAGGAATGCTAAATTAAACGCAGATTCAAAGCTCAAAGTTAATATAAACTTAATATATTGGGGTGTAAATACAAAATGTAGAGTGTAGGTTGGGGGCTATTGTAAAAAGAAAAAAAGAAAGATGCAAGCTTAAAGTTTAAAAGAGGAATGCCAAGTAACTCGTTAAGTATTAATAGACATTAAAATGGTTAAAGGGGGGTAATCAATACGTAAACTTAAGTGAAGTGCATGTGATATTTGGATAATATATTTAGAATTAAAATACTTTCAGAGAGTTTTCTTTCTGTGATTACAAGCTAACATGAGTTCATTTCATTTATTTAGTAGATTTTGGTCATTAATATTTTTGAGGATGAATCTTTTTTTCAACACTGGTTGTATCGGTCACCACGGCTGGAAAAGGGTATAGTTTTGGTGAAGAAATTCCAATTTACTACCGGTGTATAGTAATCTGTATTAATATCCCAATAAAATGGCATTTGCATATTGTTAAGAGTAATTTTATAGTGATAATAACAGATTTCCAGTGGTTGGCTGTGGAACCGAAATAAAATTTTGTCTCGCCATCATATTTAATGCTAGCCTTGTAGATGATGCCTTTGTACATACATTTATGGTTTATTGTATTTTCAGCAATTACACTTTTTTTCTGTGTTAATATTGTTATTGAGATTGTTTAAATATTTGTGTAGTGTTACATTATTATGCTGTGTTACATGTTGCTCAAGGTTTTTGGTGCAGCTGTAGCTAATCTTAATATTCTTCTTATTAAAGATTTTGTTGAGTAAAGGGTTATGGTTGAAATGTTTGTGGGGATATATATATATATATATATATATATATATATATATATATATATATATATGAAAATCTTTTGACATTATATCCATTCGTCATTTAGTCAGTTCAACTCTTTCCGTTCTGCACTTAGTCTGTTGGATACTTTGTCTGTTCGACATTTTGTCGATTCATCATCTTGTCTTTTCAACATGCTGACCTACTACCCAGTGTCACACCTTCTGACAACATGGTGTCATTATAACAATGTCTGGACAATCCTCCAATGCAATGGTTTGGACAAGTACAATGAAATAATTCCTGGTTGATGCTATGTACTGAGCTGACAGCATTGATAGACATTGTGGCAAATGACAGCTGAAGGAAACTTGCAAAGAAAGAAGATGGGCCTCCAGTTAGAGTAATATGGAGAAGTGTAATGAAGCAGGTTTCCAAAATGTCCAATCCTTGTATCAAGGAAAGAAGACAATAAACTGGATAGTTAGTGATGCACACACGTTCCTCTCTACTTACTTATAGATGTATAGTGTGTATAGTGCATCCAATTGTATTCCATAAGCTTGGAAAAGAAATTAAAAAATTAAATTTTTCATTGTGTCAGTATTTCAGTGTTTATTGACATCATCATCAGAACAGTATAATTGTGTCTAAGTTTTATAAAATTGATGATAAAAGGAATAGGAAAATTTTACTAGAAACAAGGAAAATGCTATGTGATATCTGTCCACCTGTATGGCAGTGAGTGCTGGATGATCTCAAAGATGAAGAGAAGACTTGAAGCAACAGAAATGTGATTCTACAAAAGAATGCTGAGGATACTATGGACCAAACATATTATTAATGACAAAGTTTTGGAGAAAAGGAAAACAAAAAGAAAAGTAATAGTTAACAGTATTAAGAGACAGTTGAAGTTTCCAGGGCCCATAATAAGGAGGGAGGGCTTGGAAAATCTGATACTCACAGTACAGATTGAAAGCAAGAGAGACAGAGGAAGACAAAGCATAACATAATGAGGAAAGAGGGCTTGGAAAATCTGATACTCACAGTACAGATTGAAGGCAAGAGAGACAGAGGAAGACAAAGCATAACATACTTAATGAGCCTGAGTAAATGGATAACAGAACAAGGCTTAGGAGGAATAACAGAAAGACAAAATTTATTAAGAGCTACAAGGGACAGGAAGTTGTAGAGAGCCATGAATGCATACATTCTGAGGGGACACGGCACATAAAGAAGGGGATAAAAAGAATGAAATTTTTAAGGAAAAACTGATTGGGTAAAAACTGGAAGTTTGTAAATTCCAAGAGAAATCACTTTCTAAGTCTACTTCAAATAAAGAAGTCTTCATGTCAGATTATCTCTGTCAGACAAAAACTCAAATTTCTTTAAATAATTGGTATTTATAATCTTTTAATTGATGAAGACTAAAGTAAAAGCTTTCTTTTCAAATTCAGATGTTTTTCAACAAAACTAACTTTCTTAAACAAGAATCTATTATGGATGTTTTTTTCTTTATTTCCATCCTTTGTTTTGAAATTATCTAAAAAACAGGTTTTACAGAAAAAACAAGATTTTTATTTATTTTTAATGAGAAAATAATCAAAGATAAACATCTGCTCCATACTTAGCTAAAGACTCTCTTAAAATTGAGAAGTTTTACTAAAACAAAAATCTTATTTTATTGCTGAAATCTACAGAGAATGTCAGTGGCTATGACCTTAACTTAGTCTGGCACAAGACCACAATAGGGGAGCATCTAGTGAGGATTGAAAACCTTAGCAATAGTTTGTAGGACTAATTTATTTAACCTTTGCCCTACAACAAATGACAATTCTGTGTAGTAAGAGGGGAAAAAAATGAGTTATTAACTTATTCCTATATATTTTGTTTCATTTGTTCAAAGATTCTTCTCCCAAGAATTCTGATTTTCATTTTGACCATTTCACACCCCCACAAACACTGACAATAACATTTCTTCCATTTGTTGATAAATGTTGATTAACGAAAATGAAACATTTTATTTTCTATTGTGTAAATCTTCAGCCATGCTTTCCAGTCATAGATTACGGATCTGGAAACATGATAAACACAGTTTCTATTTTACTGCTGTATTTTGATGTGCACGTAAATTTCCAGTAATTACTTCAACAGTTTAGTCCTCTGTTATTTGAGAAAGAAAATTACAAAGTTTAAATTTCCAACTGAGACACTCTGTTTTTCTTTTGTAGTTTTCAAATGATTATCATGGATTTTACAAGTAGATTTATAACCATGTACAAAAACTACAGAAATCAAGGAATCTGAAAGTGGCAGTTGTGCTCATAATTTTGGGGACACTGGGAATAGGCATAAGAACTTTCGTTTATTCTTCTGTTCCCTCCCTAAACATTTGCTACTGACCTTCCAACATTATTCCCAATTTTCTCACCTGTCTCTCTGTTTACCTCACCTCAGTTTCTGTAGCTTGTATTTGTTTCTCAATCTTCTGCCTGGTCTGTCATCCACAAATATCATAGTGTGTCTTTCTATTCTCCTTCTGCCTTCATACACCAATCTCAACCCATGTCACTTGTCTCTCTCTTTTGGCCTCACCCTCACATCTATCACATCCCTTGTCTCTCTCTCTCTCTGGCCTCAATCCCATACACCAATCTTGTCCTTTGTCTCTCTTTTAGGTCTCACCCACATACACCAATCTCATCCCTTGTTTTTCTTTTTTTGCCTCACTCCTATAGACTAATCTCATCCCTTGTCTCTGTTTGCCTCACCCCCATATAAAATTTTCTCCCTTCTTTTTTAAATTGCTATGTTTTTGATTTTCAGTAGAATAATTAAATAGTTGAATAAAATGCTTAACTGCAACAATGAGTTTCATTTTTATAAAATATATTGATTCAGTTTTTGATTCTAAAAGGTGAAATAAGAATTTTGTTTGTAAATTGAAAATAAAAATTATGAATTCAAAAAAGTCTGTATTTACTTCAGCAATTATAAAATCAATCTAAAACTTTTCATTTGTTATAAATATGATTCAAATTTTAATGTTTTTATCATTTTTCTTGTTAATCCACAGGAATTTATTTTTAATTCAGAAAAAATGTTTTTATATGCTAAAATAGACTTTGCAATGGTTTCATGTTCTGTTGAATATTTGCTTCTTGCCACTGGAATTTTAAACACTTAAATTCAATTGTATTTCTCTCTTAGAAGGCTTAATCAATTCCATAGAGTTCAAAAGAGATTGGTTTATCAATCAATTTCTGTTGCATGTAACCAAGCTTCTTCAATTCAAGAATGGTCATCTTAGATAAGACTAAGTGTTGCTGTTACATTTTTAAAATTTTATCCTAAAAACTATTAATTTTGGGGACTTACATTCTCCCCACCCACACATCATGAAGTAGAAGCTCATATTTGATGTGGACATTCCTTGTTCTTTTACTAACACTTTGATTACCCATTTTTCTCACACAGTTTCTTTTTCTTACAATAATAATTAATTTTCAATGAAACAGTTGTCTGAAATTTCCTAAAAACTACCTGTAAAATAAACTTTGCAAGTAACACCTGTTTTTTGTTTTTTTTTTAAAAAAACAAAACAAAAAAAAAAAAACTATTGCATGTTAAATTTTGTCAGATCACTTCACACCTAGGATTATGTATGAGATATTACTGGAAAAACCATTTTGGTCAGACCCCTTTCCAAAATCTGACCAAATGATCCTGCCAAGAACTTCATTACCTCTCATGTGCATTGGAATACAGTGACTAACGACTTTTCCTTTCAAGTTTGTTCCACATCATCAGTCATTTCTTTTTTCTTCCTTTCTGTCTCTTTTTGTCTCTTTCTTGGTATTAAACTTCAGTAAATACAAAACTAAAATGAATAAATTGAGGTAGGAAGCTTGGTGTTACACAATCTTCCAACTTAGAAGCTGTGTCCTTTGAAAATAAATATTAAAAAAAACTGGCCACTGAAATAGGTATCATATATGCAGTCAGCAAGTGCCTTCTTTTTCAGTCTTTCTTCTCTTTTCTCTCTTTTTTTACAATGATGTTCATTTTGTACAAGTCTGAGTGTGACTCAAGGTAGAGGGTTACATAGTAAGAGGCACAGATTATGTGGATATATGTGATTAATGGTTAACCCTAGACTTGAACAGGTTAAGGTTGTAATAATTGGGGAAGCATCCTCTTGGGAGTCAGTTCCATGAAGCAGAGGTTCATGGGAAGAAGCTACTCAAGTAGAACTTACATCTTACCAATGGAATATGAAGGGAGCGAGATTGGTTCACTACAATGTGCAGGGCATGGTGGGCCTTAGTCACAAAGGTTAGATCTGGTGGAACTAAAGAATTTAGTTTGTCTAAACCCTTTCCATGAAAATAGCGATAGAGCAATGAATGCTTGCAACATATTCTTTGTGGGAAATGAGTTGCAGGGTGGAAAATAATGTCACCCACAAGCACACAAAGACACTTTTGGACTTTATTGAGACTGGAAAGTGAAAACTGGGCAGTTCCTGCCTATATATAGCAGAAGTACTCCATATTCAGCCTGATTTGGTTCTTGTAAAGGTATAAGATAGCAGGAGGAGTTAGGCATTTACTGGAGAGTACAGGGAACAGACCATTTTGTCAACATCTTTAGTGATGGATCACATATATGAGTTCTACTTGATGTCTGTTTGTCAATAGTTTGGTCTATGAGGCATTGAATTTGACCAGCCAGTTTGAACTGTTAGAATTATGTCAGAGGACAGATCAGTTGGCAAGCTCTAGTCATCTAGTTTTAAAGGTGCACCTATATACTGTTGTAACGTCAGTATAGATATTCACAAATTATTGGCATATACTCTTAGGTATATAGGTATTTATATAAATTAGAAAGAGGGTTGGAGTGAGAAGTGAACCTTGGGTAACATTAGCATTGATTGCTTGGCTTTTAAATTTTTCATATTTTAAAATCTTTATTGCCATATTTTGGTGTACAAAAATTTTCAAATTCAGATTTCATTTTAAATTATAAGCTAGCATATATGCTTGAGGAAAGTGCCTACAAGTTTTTATGATCAGATTTTTACACAAAAAATAAAGTGTTGAGTTATACACAGGTAATTTTTTTGAAGAGGCTAAAATTATGCATTTTCTGTGACTGGTTGTATTGTACACAGCTAAATTTTTTCTGGAGCAGTTAAAGTTCATGTAAAAAAATTCAGATGTTATGCTATATATGAATTTTGCTTATATATATATATAGTAATCATTTTCTCTGTTTGAATTTTGGGGATGGGGATTTATTATTTACAAACTGATTATTGTCCTTATCCAAGAATAACAGCAACAAAGATGAAGATAATAGTAATTTTCTGTGTTTAACATTTTTTTTTTTTTTTTTTTCATAATATTATTTCTCCATTTTTATTATCATTTTTCTTGACGATGTGTGTCATGTCTTCAATTGCATAAGTATTTGTTCTAGGGAAATAACACTCTCTTATTTTGAGGCTACTTGCTCAATCCAATCAAAATTTTTTTTTTCTTAATTGATATTTTTAATATTATTGCAATCCATGATTTTTCTATTAATTCTTGTTCATCAATATCCAAAATTATTAGAAAACCCTTAATTGATATTCTGCAACAAAACTTTTAATCAATGTTTATTTTTAATAAATTTGCTGCTTTGTCAAAAATCATAAGCAAAATTTTATGGGGGAATTATATTATCAATATTCATTAAGCTTAACTTGGTTTGGCACAAGGCCACAAAAATGGAGTATCCAGTGATGATGAGCTTATGCTTGTTTAATCAATTTTAAATCACTGAATTATTCTCTTTACCTTTTAAGTTTTTTCTTTTTTATTTTAAGAGAAAAGTCATTTTTCATTAAATCATTTTCTGCTGCAAAAGATAACTATTTCTTTTGATTGCATTTTGAAAGCCACTTTAAAGTTTCTGCCATTAAGAATATGTTTTTTATCAGAAGGCACTTTATGGTCATTTTCAGTTTCCGTTATATTGTTATGTTTTGATTTTTTTCTTTTTCAGTTTCTGCCATTTTATAAAAAACAGGAAAAATACTTGCAAATGTCATTGTCTATTTGACCAGAATGTTTATTTGTTATCTCATCTCAAATAGCAAAAACAAAAAAAAATCAAAAGTTTCAATTAAAAAAAAACTAACAAAAACTGGAAAATAATTTACAGATTTTTATACATCTTTTAATGTTTATGTTCTTAAAAATTATTTTATTAAAAAATGATGAACGTTAAATTGGTTTATAGATACATGAAAGTAAATAACAATTATCTTGCTTGGGGCAAGTGAACTGTTTTCTATTATAAATGGATCTTCAAATTCTTTTCTCAATTCTTAT
Organism: Acanthosepion esculentum; assembly: GCA_964036315.1. NCBI lineage: Eukaryota > Metazoa > Mollusca > Cephalopoda > Sepiida > Sepiidae > Acanthosepion > Acanthosepion esculentum. The sequence continues at coordinate 80,354,878 of OZ038515.1, forward strand.
ACATTTTGGCACCCAAAGATAATTTCATAAAGCAAATTTCATTATTTTTCTTCAAAATGTAATTAATAGAAAATTAATGTTATGATTGTTTAATAAAAGCTACCAGTAAGATCAAATCTTTCACAAGCATGAAAACAAGTGAAAATTATAAGACTTAATTATTTCTTGTAAACTGAAAGAAATATATTTTTATTATAATCACTTCTTTATTCATTGAACAACTGACTAATTGCTAAATTGGGACCATATGATTTCCTCTCAAATTAGGCCACAGTCAAGCTATGAACTTTCATTTTAGAGTTTATTCTATGTGTTAAAGAAACCTCCCTCAGTTTGGGGAATGTAATTGCTTGTATGTGGAGAAAGTGAATTGAGTGACATTTCGCACCCTATATCCTCATAAGGCTGTAACAACTTCTCTACATATTCTTGGTAATCTGGTGCTTGTATGTTACCAAGGAAGCTATGGCAGACTTACTTAAATGCTTCCCTTCCTTGAAGGTAAGAATCTTCTCAAATTCTTTATCCTTCAACACTTCTTGGATCTGAGGTCCAATGAAGATGCCATCCTTGAGCTTAGCAGAACTGAGAGCTGGGAACAGAGTGCACAGATCTTTGAAGGGAGCACCTTCCTTGTCCAAGGTCTTCCCAAAATTCTTCATTAGGCCAGGCTTGATATGAAGAGATGGAAGAAGCACCTTCTTCTTGTCCAACAGATTATTTTATTGGACACTGTATTCATCAGGTACTAAAATGTCCCTAGACCTGCAGTCTTTCAGAAATAGAGAAAGCAACAATACTACATGAATACTACTACTGTCTGCATACTCATAAGGAGACCGATGACCTTGAGATTCCCACAGAAATTCCACTAATTCAGCTTGTACTTGAAAGCTTCCAAAACGGCTCCATATTGTCACATAACCCCTTCAGATGAACCGAATGTGCAAGAGGAACATTGGTGTATTTATTCCCATTGTGTAGGAGCACATCCTTCAGACTTTGCTTGGAAGTCTATGAAAAGTCTGAGACGTTATATGGGAAGTCAAGGGAAGTGAACAAAGCAGACATTTTTGCAGTATCACAACCTGTTTTCCATGTTGAAGAATGAGGCAAACTTATTGCTCCATGTCCTGAAACTGCTGATCCTTGTATCTAGCTTGACCAGGTTCCACTGCTTCAACGGACAATGTCATTCAGGTCTTCATGAGTAATCCAGTCGAGCTCACTGCTACTTTCTCCGAAATAAACAAAGACATTGTCATCAGAAGAAACTGACTTGGCAGCATCCTCCTCTGAGGGCATTTCCTCAACTAATGAAAGATGATTCTTATTTGCTGGGTGACTAGGGACTAGAAGACCATCTGAGTAGAGAACAGGTCTTAGAGCTGAGAGATGATTGAGCTATTTAATTTTTTTTTGGGGGGGGAAACATTGTAACAAGCTATATATGTTAAAGAAAATTGACAATAATCTGCATGACTTTGTGGTTTCCGCCAAATCATTGGGACAACAAAGTTGAAGGCTACTTTCTTGTCATTAAACTATAAAGTAAGTCCAGTATAACAGGGTTTATAACAGATGTGTGGGGCCTATTTTTATGGTCAAAATAGTGATAGTAAGCAGTTCTCAAGATGGGAATAATTGTTTTGCACTGTGCAGCTGTTGGTAAATTCTAATATATATAACAAAATTAATTGTTAATGCATCCTCGGTGTATTGAAGTGCTGCCTGATGCCATTGTAGAAATATGTGACAGCACACAAAAATCTTAAAAGTAAAATAAATATTGAGTATATATAGTTATGTGAACTGTTACAAAATCATAATATAAACATGTATGCAACATATAAAATAGTTGTGTATATGTATAGGACATTAAAGGACTAACAAAATTAGAACATTTTAATTTCTAAAAAGGGATATTAAGGGCCTTTCAAAGTATTAATTTGAATTCAGTATCCATAAATTTGTCTTAAGCACCTATTTTGTAGTTTATTACTGAAACATTTAAATCTTTTGGTTTTACACACATATATATGTACATGTATATCTAAAAAATTAGAGGAGATGAGTGAAAATTGATATCGTATCTGAAATCAGCACCCCAAAATTAGGTTAGAAGATCTACTTTTATGCCTACCTCAATTTTGAGTAAACCAGTGTAAGTTTTGTTTTTAGTAGCCAATGGCTAATCAAGCACAAGCAAATTTATTTTCTTCTTTGAATACACATAAAAATCTATGAATAGTTTTCTGTTCACATTCTTACTGTTTACTTTCACAAGTAAGTTTAGTAACATTCAAATAATTGATTAAATAATCAGCATTTTTGCTTATTTTATTTTTATTCTGATTTGCATTGAACCTATTTAAGGAATGTTAGAAAGGAATAAATATTAGAAAATAAACAAGTAAATTGTTTTCCTATTTGATTTGTAATTGCCTTAGACTGGAGTGTTTTTCTATGGGTGGGGGTGGTTACTTCTTGCTTTTAATGATCCAGGTTATTAACCTTTACAACACCCTCCTCACCAAGTAAATTTCTCCATAAATCTTTTGAAAAAATTTCCTCCAAACTCATCCTATGGTTCAGTATTTTATATCTCAGTTTTCAGATTTTATTTATTTTCATTTCTTTCCCATTGGGTAACCGGAAAATTTTTTAACTTCTTGTTTTCATAATCAAAATGTAAGAATGTGTGAATATTTGAAAAAATAATATTTTTGGAATTCAGAAAAATCTGAGTTTATTTTTTGAAAAGCAATATTTTCATTGCATCTACATAAACTAAGTTAAAAATATTCAAGATATGTTGAATTGATTTAAATGCTAATTAAAAAATTCAAACAATTCTTACTTTTGAACTTGGGATAGCAATTTGAAATTGTTTTTTGAAACCTGTTACTGACATGTAAGTATAACAATAACATACTCACCCTACAGAAGATGCCCTCTTTTTCATATCAGAATAATATTACATAATCTGTTACTTTCATATGTTTATTTTTAATTTCTTATAGGAAGAAGATCACCCAGATGTAAAACTGATTTATTAAGTTTCTAAGTCTTGTGTGGCAGCATTCTACTCCAATGACACAATTTGCTGTTCTGTTGTATAAAAAAAGGCAGAAAATTCTGTCCTTTCATGATTCTTTTTTTAAGAACTCAGTGTTGACAATATTTAACTTTCCAAAGAAATTTGAAACAGAATATTTATTAAAAAAGAGTTAATAATTGTGAATTATACTTCCAGTTTTTGGCTCACATTTTTTCTTAAAGAAGAAAACACCTAAGTCAGTGAAACAAAATTCCTTGGCTACAGTATAAACCAGGTTTAGAAAAATATTGCTTTTGACCAAAATGTAAGAAATTTCAATCTTTCATAACACATTTTTATTTGTCTTAATATTTGTGATAACAATTCTTGATATTGTTATTGAAATATTATGTAAATTGATTGATGATGAATTCAAATCATATAAAATTGCTAAATACTTTATTCAGTATATTGTCAGTTCCCAACTTCCTACCAAAAAATATCAATTCTCTTCAATTTGCCACATGTTGAAAAATATTTCTAAGATGTCCAACTTTTTACTCATTTCAAAAAGCTATCATCAAGAACTTTTCACATTTTATTCTTGAAGGTGTCTGTCTTTTTTCTTGTTTTAATGAATTCTTTTTGTTATGACAGGAATGCTGTGAAAGAAATTTCTTCATTTGACTGAACATGTAAGCAACAATAATATAACCAAACAATTCAGAAAAAAAAAACATTCATTTTTGTTGTAGCTGCTAACTTGCTAGTTTAGATATTCCAAGTTTTGTGTTGCATTTTGATAATGTTTGGATTGAAAACATGTGCAGAATTCAAAATCAAATCTTTGGAATCGGACAACATTTTCATTCTAAATCATTTAGAATTGGAAACTTTTCTAGCTTTCATCAAGTGTCAGCAGAAATGAAAAGATAACCTTTGATATGAAGAATGCAGGTCAATCTCAAACTGGAGGTTTAAAAATCTTTCTTCTTAGCATGAATTTGTTGTCTGTAATTTTGCACATTGTTGAATTACACCTTGGCCAATATTTAGTGGCAATTGCTCGATCTTTAGACACTTTTGCATCTAAAGCTTGCAAACAAGTTAGCTAGGCTGGAGAATTATTGCATTTTCTTCATGAAATAAGGAGAATGTTGCAGAACTGTAATGCACTGAGCATCATTGAACAAAAGAATTAATGATACATGTATGAGAAAATTTATTTGATAAATAATCTTATAGATGTCCACTCATAAACACATTATTATGATGCATGCATATAACTAGTTATGTGTTTTTGTACATAGGTATATAATAGTATAAGTCATTTATCTAGGTGCGTGTATCTCTCATATATATATATATATATATATATATATATATATATATATAATCACACATTTAACACACTCATACACACATATCTATATAGGTTTGTATCTCTTGATACAATTATACAAATCTATTGGCAAGCCTAAAAAGTTAATTCTGTTTTTATTGCCATAAAACACATTAGTTTAAATGGATATCATTAAAAGAAAATTACTTTTGACTGTATTATGGCAATTGTTTTATCAGCATGCATTGTTTTAAAATTTTAAAAATTGGCAAATGTTTGCTTTATTGATTCTAGTATTAAAAATGGAAGAAAGTAAATTTTTTTGCCATGCATTTTTTTTATTAGTCAGGGGCTTTTAGGTTGAAATATGAGTGGCAACCTTAAGAAATGATTGGATGTGGCTTGTAACATTTTGTGCTGAAAATTTCTTACTGAATAATATTCCATGGTTTGGTAAACCAGTTGAGGTTAACAGTGAGGAAATGAAGACATTACTGGAGATTAACTAATTTACTGAAAATACCCAAATCAAGCATTGAAAATCATTGATATAAGGTTAGCTATATTAGTTGCTTTGATGTGTGACTTCTCTATGAGCTAAGCAAAAAATAAATAAATAATTACTGGACAGTATTTACACTTTAGATTCAATACTTATACATAACAGTAATTTCCCATTTTTAAAGAAATTGTGATGAGTGATAAAAAGTGGATACTTTACAACGATGTGAACTGCAAGGCATCATGAAACAAGTAAACATAAACACAAACTAAATAGAAAAAGGGCAGGTCTTTATCCAGAGAAGGTGATGCTGTATATATGGTAGGATTGGAAAGGTGTTGTCATATAAGCTTCTTCTGGAGAAGCAAATAAACAACTCAAAGAAATACTGCTCAAGATTAGGCTAGATTAAGACAGCAGTCAGAGAAAGAGTATAATATTTCATCAAGATAAACTGCACACAAATAAACTGCATGATCTTTTGGTGACCAGGCAAAATTATTTCAGACTGGTTAGAAAGTTTTTATTTATCTACCTTATTCATCAGATATTACGGCCTGTCTGAAGTTATTATGCAAATCATATAAGCCTCAATAACTTGAATTTGCTTTGAAAAGTTTTTTGCAAATTTTAACTGATTAATTTAAACATTAAAACAAAACTTGAGTTAAATTTTTAGGTAGTTTCAACCTGTTTTAGTTATTTGATTTATTATAAAAACTACAGTCTGATGTTATTATCTAAAACCAGAAAATTACTTTTTACTTCAATAAAATAAAGGTAATAAAATCAACAATTGATCATCACCTATAATTCAAACATATAAGTCTTTGAAGAATTTACATCTTAGTAGAGTGACCATTCTTAAATCAACCAGCAATTTATTATCTATTGATTTTAAGTTTTTCTACTTTAGCAGGTTCAATTTTCAACATGGTAGTTTTAATTGTTTCCCATAGATCAGCTTTGATTCCATATTGTTTTTCACCTTCATATAACTTTGTCTTCCCAATTGACCATAGATTTTTGATCAGGACTTGATGGTGGCTATTCCATTATCTTCACTCCTGTAAACCTTTTATGCTCAAAAAATGAATGGGTAACCTTAAATACATGAGAAGGAGCATTGTTGTGCATAAATACACACTTCTCTTTGAAACTGTGAGGCTGGGACTTGTACTATTAAAAGAAAGTCTTGACAAGAAATTGCAATAGTTAGCACTGTTCAGTTTAACTCCTTCATTGACTTTGAATGGTTCAGTAATGGTTTGGTCGATAATTCCAGCCCATACCATCACCCTGCTATCTCCTTTTAGCCACAGGCATATTGGCACTGAATAAAATCTATCCTTTGGCCCATCTATCAGGTCCATCAAGTGTCATCCAAGATTCATCTGTGAAAATTACTTTAGAAAAGTCAATTTGCATGTATTTCTTGGCCTAGATTTGATGCTTTAAAATACCGGGAGAAGTTTGCCTTGGAGATTTCTTGAAAGATTCTACAGATTTTGTCCTTTCCTCAATTCCAGCCTGTTCAAAGATTTGAGCACTGGTCAAAAGTGGTTGTTTCACTATAACTCACTTCAGTTTACATTCCCCTCAAGGAGACACATCCTTAAAGCATTTTCATTTGCTTCTAGTTTTCAACTTAGTTATATTTTCAACAGTCTTTATCGTTTGATGATCTCTGTGAAAATCCTTTGATATATCCAATGTGGATATTCCCTCATTCAATAACTTTGTTATTTTCTGTTTTTCAATATTTGTCAGATCCTTTCAATTATCCATCTTTCAACATATATTATGGAAAAAAGATAAAAATAATTTTTATTAGATTTTAGATGCCTTAAACTAATGTTAATTTAATCTGCATAATAACTTTGGTCAGTTCATTTTTGTAAATTCCAAATATCCCAAAATATAGCCATTAAAAGTAGCTAAAAATTTAGTTTGAGATTTTACCATGGAGGGAAATAGCCAAGTTTAAATTTGACAAATATTGGTTCTGGACTTTTAAGTTATTTAAGTTAATGTGATTTACATAATAATTTCAGATGGTTGTACAGTTTTGGATTATCATCCATTCTGGTCTTTATAGAATTCTCTTAGTAAAAAAATTCAATTCAAAAAGGAACTTAAAGCAGTTCTTTATTGAAAAATATAAATAGTGGAGGATGGACCTATGAAGTTGCTTGAAGGATGGCAAAAACAGTGGCACAAAATGGTAAACATAAAAATAAAAAGTTGTTTTTGAGTTTTACTTAATAAAACAAACTTTTGTGGTTACCAAATACAAATTCTGCATGTCTTTTTATATTTGTGTATAGATTAAGTGTCTGAATTATTTTGACTTGGGTTTGCAATTCTGGCACAAAGTGACTATTTCAGAGCATTTATGCTTCCCGTGAAATATGGAATTTTAAGACTTGTCTAACAGTTCATGTATGGTTTGCTATATACCTTGCAGGATGATAACACAATGTTTGGCTCTTTGTATATGCCCCGAACAAATAAAATGTGTGTGCATTGTAAATATGATGATTTATGAAAGGGAGCATCAATAAATTTGCAATTTGACACAGTTATTAACTGAATTTTGATTTGAAATTTTCATTGTATAATGTTTAATCTATTGTATTAATATTTATCACTGATTTTTTAAATTTTTTTTATTACTAGGCTATGGGCTTATTGATATATACCTATATATGTAAATATAGTAGAATATAATAAATACATTTGTCAAGTAATATATATATATATATATATATATATATATATATATATATATATATATATATATATATATAATTCTTGTCTTATAATGAATGTAGAGAAATCTCTTGAAGAATTTATTTGTCATATTTGAAAAATTTAAATGTTTGTCTTTTTTTGTTGCCACTTGGATTAGAAAGAAAAAAGTTGATAGTTTAATTTCTTTGCATCTTTTCTTCTAACAGATAGGAATGTCTTGTAGTCTTAGAGCTTCTCTGATTGATATCTTAGAATAGCAAACAAATGCACATGTGTGTGTGTGTGTGTGTGAAGCAAATGTGTTAAACATTGCAATTATTGTTCTTTTTTATATGAAAGTGAGAAATTGACTTCATGTGTTCATTTTTTTTATTTGCTTTTGTTTCTTCCAGATAAATATTGTGAAATCATTCAAAGCAATTTTGAAAATTATTTGATTTGTCTCTCAGTCAGGATTTTATTTAAATTACTTTTAAAACTGATTGCAATACTGGAATGTCCTTTACAGACTTTTCTCCATTAATATTTAATTGCTATTGTATTAGAAAGTTTTTTTTTTTTTTTAAACTTTATTAAAATGTTAGACCTATTTTAATATAAATTGCACACATGTTTATGTAAAGCAGGCCTGTATAAGTAAAATAATGAAGGGCCATATTGATCACAGAAAATTAGCTGTGAGTTGCAAGAGCAATTTTTTTTTTTTTTACTAATCTTCACCCAGTACAAGGCCCAAGAGACACTCAAAGTAGATGGTTACTGTGTGGAGTTTTATTAGTGTGAGAAAATACAAGAAGTTCTTGGGACTATGCAGGAACGATAACAGCCAATTCTAGACATGAAGTGGTCATGATTTAATTAGTGAATAAAATTTCAGAGTTCAAGCAGAGACATTGGAGGTATAGAGTTGAAGTAGATTTTAGAAGGAACTGGAAACCCATTGCTAAACAGAAAACAAGGGATAAACCTCTACTCCTGTTCAAAAGACAATATGAGTGAAATAGAATCATATATAGAGAGAGGGAGGGATGATGAGAAAATTCTTTGTTTTTCTTTTTCTACTGAGAGTTAAAAGGATTGATTAAATACAAAGTCAGTGTAATATTGTGTTATATAGGAACAAAGTGTTGCTGCCAACACTTGAGTTTGAACATAGATCGCCAGCGAGCAAAAACAGGTGATCCCATTATTGAATTAAGTGGATCATGTGACGCATAAGTAGAAAATAACATGATGTCTAAATGCTCACTATTTCTAGTCTATCCTCTATCACTATACGGATCGACATTTCTATTCTGTCTTCTATTACTATTCAGATTGCTATTTCTATTATTTCCTCTATTACTATTTGGATTGATATTCTCTACTCTATTCACTATACTATTTTTGTATACTGATCACTACATGGTGCTTACTTTCAAGCGAGTATTATCAAGCAAGTACTATTAGTGCAAGTGCTATTCAAAGGTGTCTGACACCAGTATTGTTCAATGGTGTTTCTATAGTTGTATCTATGATTACAAAGGCTCTACTACAATGAGCATTATGAAAGTGACAATGAGTATTTGTTGGCATTACAAAAGTGGCACAAGTGTTTGTTGACATGACAAAAGTGGCGACAAGGATTTGCAAGTATTTGCAAGGATTCCTTGAATTTACGCAAGGATTTGCTCAGCAGAGTACAGCAAAATGGAAGAACTAAAAGCTATCATGGTTCAAATGTTGGTGCTACAAAAGCAACAACAAGAACAACAGTTGCAGCAATGAATACAACTGAACAGCAATTACAATTACAACAACAGAAGGGTTGTTTACTAAAACCATGGAAGGAAAAATTTCAGATTCATTCACTCCAGTACACAATCAGTGAATTTGTGTACAATCCAGATGAAGAGATAACTTTTCTTTTCAGGTGGTTGGAATGTCAAACTGGGGTAGACTGTTCTAGTTCCATGTGCCATGTCTAATGGATGTCAGTTATCAGTTATCTCCTGTTAATTCTCCTCTCCAAGTTCTCCACCGCCTTAACCCAGGTATTGAACTCATATGGATCTAACTAATGCCTTTATCCACTGTACCATGTGTACTTGAGGATACCGGTGTATGAATTTCTGGATATTATAAACCTAACGTCTTCAGCAACCTTTTTTTACCAGTGCTCATATTGCAATTTTCATTGTTATTATTGCTTTTCTCTGGCACCCTTTATTGCTGGTTTCCATATTGTATTCACTTCTATGCTTGGTCGGCTCAGGAGATTTTTGTGGCCTAGCATATGTTTTGATACCTTAAGTTTACGAATTTAACAATGATGTTCTATGTCTATGATTTCAACCTGATTCCACAGAGGGTGGTGATTTCCCTTTTCTCTCCATATTTGCTCAGCCACGCCGGATTTTTCCACTTCCCCTTGTATTACAGCTTTCTGGTGTTCTTGAAGCCTTACCTTAAGTGGGGGGCACCTGTCTCCCCATTATATTTCTTTCTGCAACTGCACGGGATGGCGTGCACACAGTCTTTAGTCATGTTCTTTTCTATGTGGGGTCTTACTTGGGAGAGGTATTTGTGAAGTGTCATCTAGCTTTTGAAGGTTGTCCTGATGTTATATGGACCATAGATCCTTTGTATTTTCTTCACATAAGGCAGGCAGACTGTTTTCTGAGTGCTGTTGTCCTCCTCTTGTACCTGCGTATCCCAGTTTATTGGGGCTGCTGCCATGTACCCAGGGTAGTTGTTAAGTTGTAGAGTACTGCTTATACTAACCACTTCTTTATCTAATGTCTCTGTGTCGTCACTTATGACTTTTGCTTGATGTTGTAAGCAGTGGACAATCCCTTTCTTTATGCTGTATGGATGGTGGGAGTTGAAATTGAACAGTCTACCCCAGCGAGCGAAATAAAGGGTTCAGTTTGACATTCCAACCACCTGAAGAAGGCCGGAGCATACAACAGCTGAAACGTTGTGATAAATATGGCAACAAAGATGGGGATGATAGTCTGAACAATGTAAATAATGATGAAAAGAAAGTTTGGTTATTATTAAGGAAATTATCCCCTGTTGAACATGAAAAATATGTGAATTATATTTTGCCAAAAAAACCAGGAGAGATAAATTTTAAGGAAACTGTTCTAATACTATAAAAAAGCTTTAGTGATAGAAGCTTATTATTTAATACACAATGGCAGTGTCTTAACTTAGTAAAGTCCGACGATGAAGATTTTGTCACTTATGCAGGAGTCATGGATCAAGAATGTGAGAAGTTCAAGTTAAATGAATTAATTTCTGATTTATTTAAATGCCTGATATTCATACAGGGTTTAACTTTTAATAAGTACGTAGAGATAAGATCCAGGCTACTTGCTAAATTAGAAATGGATTCCAAATTAACTCACCAGAAAATAACAGAAGAGTGTCAACTTATTATGAATTATAAACTCGATACCACAAGGATTGAGGAAAAAGACAATTCACAAGTACATAGTATCTGACCATCTAAGAGAAAAAACTACAAATGTTTTTCAAATCCTAACAGAACAGGGGAAAAAGACGATAACTCCCCCCCTCAATACCTAATATTTGCCATGGTTGTGGAGATAAGCATTTTAAAAGCGATTGTTTTTTTTTTTCAAGAACAAAAAATGTTATGAATACGGGAGATTAGGACACAAAAGTACATGTTGCAGATACAAAAAATGGAGAAAAAATAAAACATATGATAAATACATGGAATAACGATAAGAAGCCTAAAAGGGAAATTAACAAGACATCTCAAAAGAGGAAATTTGTTTCTGTGCAAATTAATGATGTAAAAATAAAATTGCAACTAGGTACAGGATCTGATATCACTATCATAAATGAACAGACATGGAGAAAAATGGGTCAACCCAGTTTATTGACACCTGATAAAGTTGCGCATGGAGTCTCAGGAAAGAGATTGAACTTTTGGGGTGAATTCAACTGTAACGTTTCTTTTGTTGGAAAAACAAAAAAAAATGGTGGTGTTTGTATTAAAGAATACTGCTAATTTGTTTGAAACAGACTGGATTGCATTGTTTGATCTTTGGGACCTTTCAATTAACTCTTTTTACAACAAGATAAATGTTGTAATGACCAGTACTAATACGGCAACTGACAAATTGAAAAATTGTGGTTGCATCAGATGTAAGTGATTCAGGTATCAGAGCAGTGATACTATATAAATATGAGGATGGAACAACTAAACCAATATCTCATGCCTCAAGATCATTAATTGCAGCTGAAAGAAGCTACAGCCAAATAGAAAAGGAAACATTGGCCATCATATTTGCTATGAAAAAGTTTCATAAATTCATACATGGTAGAGAATTCATGCTACAGACAGATCATCATCCATTATTGTCCATATATGGATAAAAAAAAGGGTGTTCCCACATATACAGCAAATAGACTGCAGCTCTGGGGAACTATCCTATTGAACTATAATTATAAAATGGAGTTTCTACCATCCAAAAAATTAAGTCATGCAGACGGATTGTCTAGACTAATACTAAGATTCTGTGAACCACTTGAAGACACAGTAATTGCGGTAATAAGGGTTGAAAATGAAATTAATAATGTATTATACAATACTGTAAGAGAACTGCCCATAACATTAGAGGAAATAAGAATTAAGTCGGAAAAAGACGACTTTATAATGAAAATGAAGAAGCAGTTAAGATTTAAAGGAAAAAATATTACTGGAAATAATGCATTTTCATTATGCAATGATGGACTTATGTACGCAGAAAGAATTGTGATACCAGCATCATTGCAAAAACGTATGCTAAAAGAATTTCACATAGGACATCCAGGAATTTCTAAAATGAAATCCTTAATGAGGTGTTATACTTACTGGCCAAAAATGGATCAAGATGTCAAAAATTTAGTGAAATCATGCAGCGGTTGTGCTCTGGCAGCAAAGTCACCGCCTATCAAAATTCAACCTTGGCCGAAAACCGATATGCCATGGTCCAGAATACATACAGACTTTGCAAGACTGTTAAACAGAGCATACTATCTAGTGGTAGTTGATAGTTACACTAAATGGCCAGAAATATTAAAATGTTGAAGAACAACTACTGCGGTGACGAATTTCCTACACAAGATTTTTGAAAGGTTTGGTGTTCCTGACTCTATCGTTTCAGATAACGGATCTCAATTCACATCTAGTGAATTTAATTCTTTTTGCAAATCATTAGCAATAGAACATATTACAACTCCCTTTTATCACCCAAGATCAAACGGACAAGCGGAACGGTTTGTCAATATGTTTACAAGGGCATTAAAAATGTCAGAGGGAGAGGAGTCAAATGAAGAAATGCTACAACAATTTTTGTGAGTGTTTACAGAATAACACCAAATCCGAAACCATGTCTGGAATGTCACCTGCAGAGTTGATGTTCACAAGGATGATTAAGTTTCTTTTTAATAAATTATTACCAGAATGTAAGACGAGAGCATCAACAAATAATAATATAAGTAGATACTTCCAACATGGAGATAAGGTATTTTTTAAAATGTATCAACGTGGAAAAGAATTCTGGGAGGATGGCATTATAAAAAAACAGATTGGCAAAATAACATACATGGTACAGAGACAAAGGTGGGAACATAAGCGACACCATAATCAGTTAAAATGGAGATTCACTGATTTAGTAAGTCCATGAAAAGAGGTAATGATGGAAATATTGTCTGACATGTTTGACATACCCATGCCACCAGAAATTAGTGAACCAAGGAGGTACAGTAAAAGAAAAAGAACAGCAATGGAACATTTGAATATTGAATTAAAGCTGAAGAAATATAGACTCCAGAGGAAGTCATCTCAAAGGGGAGGTGTTATATAGGAATAAAGTGTTGCTGCTGACACTTGAGTTTTGAACATAGATCGCCAGTGAGCAAACACAGGTGATCCCATTATTGAATTAAGTGGATCACGTTACCATGGGAGAAACATATAAGTAGAAAGTAGCATGACGTCTAAACGATCGCTATTTCTAGTCTATCCTCTATTACTATACGGATCACCATTTCTATTCTATCCTCTATTACTATTCGAATTGCTATTCTCTACTTTATTCACTATACTATTTCTCTATACTGATCACTACATGGTGGTTACTTTCGAGCGAGTATTATCAAGCAATTAGTGCAACTGCTATTTGAAGGTATCTGATGCCAGTATTGTTCAATGGCGTTACTATAGTTGTATCTACAATTACAAAGTCTCTACTACATGAGCATTACAAAAGTGGTAATGAGTGTTTGTTGATATCACAAAATATTGGTTGAATAAAGGTATGTATTTTTATCTATTAAATGATATCCACATCTATTTATGTATTTGTATTTTGAGTTTGTTGATCTAGCGGCCAAAAAATAAAGCAGATGTTTTTCATTTCTTTTATTATAAAGAGGTTCTGAAAAGTTCTCATTCTGACCAAGAAGGGTTGGTCATTTGGTTAGATTTTGGAATGTAGGTGGGGTTTAGAATTTTTTAGTACCACTCATATTTTATTATTTTTAGTTTAAGCTTTTTTAACATGTTTTTACAGAAAGATTAGAATTTTTGAAAGGTTGCCATTTATTTTTGAAGTCGCTCTGAAAGTTGTGCCAAGTTTGTTAGGTTTTCAAAAAGGTAAACTGATATTTGCAAATTTTACCATAATGCAGAATTTAGTTACAATGTTAAATTTTTCACATATTTATCATCTTAAATTGAAATTATTTTCCTTACTGGTGAATTTTCTTTAATTAGGTAGAAAGATAATATTTTTCTTTTCTTTTTTGACAAAATGCTGAGAAATAATCATTTTGCTCTGAACCAATTTCTTCAGATATTTCTTGAATGCTGTACTTGAGAAATGTTGAATTAATAACTTAGAAAAGAGAATTGACAGTGTGATTTCAAATTTGTCATGACTCTTTAGAAAGCCCTGAATCTAAAGTTCTCTTCATTGTTTCCCTGTAACCATAGCAATAAGCAGAACGGAGAGAAAATCCACACCTCAAAATGTGATCTTTTCAAATTTTAGATTTTGATGTCTGACTATTATTCCACATGTGTTTGTCTTTTTGCCACTTGATGATTGCTTTTTATTTGTCAGATGGTTTGATTTTGAAGGTAGTAATGCAATCTCCCATACTACTTTTGGCCTTTTGCCATATTAATCTAAGCAAAGTAAATATTAGAGGTGGTTATCAGTTGCTAGTGTTGCTCTTTTGGAACCAGATTTAGTACTTTGTCAGGGCATTTAGTTTCAGTAAATCAGCATCTATCTCTTTTTCTTATTAATATTATTTTATAAATAAGAAAAAGATCTTGATGTTGATTTACATGAGCTAAATGCATTGACAAAGAGCTAAATCAGCAATTCTAGTCGCTATTTGCTATGAAACACCATCAGCTCAGTATACTTAATCTTTTAACGCAACCCATCAAGAAATATAAAAAAAGTGGATTGATAATAAAGAACTATAGTTAAATGGAATTTCTAATAATTTAAAGTTTCATTTTTATCTTGCTGTTTAAGTAAATAATCTTGAAAGTACAGAATTCAAGTTTGTTTTTTAAGTAAAAAGATTTCTTCTAATTTAAATTTGTATTTGAATAAACATATATTAAAACAATGAAGATGTCAAAAATAGTTTTGTTTTTTTGTATGTTTAACAATTTAAGAAAATTTCTGGTTGCTTCTATCTACAGCCAAGATATGTGCTTGACTGAGCTGTCTTTCTTGGAAAATGTCTTCACTTTGGAAATTCCACTGTGAATCAAGTTTTCATTTAAATCAATCGATAAGCACTCTGGAAATTGACTTTCATGTAACTTTTTCATTCTTTCTGAAATGAAATTCATATTATTCATTGGGAATAGATTGGTTTGAGACAACAAACATTCTTATCTTAAAATTTCTCCATAGAAAGGATTATGATTCTAAAGAATTATTTTTACCCTCTTTTCTGGTTGTCTTCATCTTTTACATGTTTCTTCTGGTCAGTTTTGTCAAAGACAAAAAGCTTCTTGCTTTTTTTTCTTTTTATTTATTTATTTTTTTCAAGTTTTTAGAATCTTGTTAAATACAGACAACTGCTGTAAAAGTCAAGTTTAGTCAACTAAATGCTAGTGACAGATTCAGAATTAATGAATAAAAGCAAGTTAAAAATGCAAAATTAAGATGAAAATGTCATTTTCTCTTTCTTTCTCACTTTCCCCATAATATTTTAGGTTAATATTAGGATTTGGCAAAGTAAATAGAGATGTTAAACTATGAGCCAGCTAAGAAGATATTCAAGCAGTTATGGGACAAATATTTATTAAATTTGTCAATTTTCTCAAAAGGAAGTTTTTTCACTTAATTCTTGTACTCACAAGCATGATTTTGAAAACAATTGTCAAAATAAAGATAATGGTTCAAAAAATTGAAAGAAAATATTTGTTGTCTTGAGCAACAATAGATTTTTCCAAGTTCTTTTGAAAGAAGACTATGAAAGGTTGCAGGTGGAGGAAAGAAAAAATTTGTTGACCAGTTTTTCACCATTTCGAAATCTCTATGGATCAAACCATCATGATGATTATTAATTCCAAATATTTTCTCGGCTCCAATATTTTGTCTCCTGAGCTTCATTTTCAACTTCTGTTCAGTTTTTTTCTCTTTTCAGATACTTTTTTCACAACTATTTTTTTGTCTCTCTCTCTCTCTCAACATTTAGAACTGCCTTTAGGTTGTGAATCTCACTGAAAGCAAAATAAATTCTTTATAATTTTTTTCTATTTTTAAATAAACTTCTATTTATTGAAAATAAAGGCAATGCTTAAATTTGATAAAAAAAATTGTTACTTTGATCAAAGAGTGACTAGCCAGAAGTTGAGTAAAGCTCTTAATTTTAAATAAGTAAATAAATAGATATAAAAATTTTGTTAAAGTTCTGAATTATTGTTATTAAAGTTATGATTGGAAGAATCAATTCAGTATTGATCTTTGTTAGCAATATTGTGTTCCATAAAAATTTAGATTATTTATTTAATAGGTTTTGAATATCCTGAAATGTTCTGACTCTGATTTCTTTGACTTATATTCTTCATTCAACTGTATCCTGATTCACACTTCCTGAAATAGGAATTTCAGCTAAACCACCTTGACAATAAAAATAAATTTCTTTAAAACTTTCTAATTCATGTCCTTCAAAAATAACTCCTTTTATCAAATGGCACAAGGCAACTAGTCTAGATAGAATTAACAAATATGATATATCCCCTAAGCATAGTAAGTGGATGAGAACAATCTACCATTCCACTTACCATGCTTGGAGATATTTCATATCAGTTAATTGTGTCTAGTCCCTTTGTCTTTGTGTCACTTACCCACCCATCACTTCAGCACTACCTAACCTAGGGATTAAACTTACAACTACCATAGAACCAGATATCAACTTTTTAACTTTTCATATTTTTAATGGTTTTATTTTAAAATCAAATTAAGAAAATTATGATTCATTCAGATTTTTTCTCAACCAGGCAACAAAACTTGTTAAAAGTTTTTTGAAAATATTTGACATTTTTCAAATTTTCATTATTGTTTTTTAATTAAGAAATATTTTTTGTAACTTTCCCTTATTTTTGCCTTTTAATGATTCTTATAAAAATTATATAGTCATTATACTGACACCAAAAACATCATGATTTTTAATTATTCAAAGTAGAAACTTTTTCTTTTTAAATAAAAAGAAAAAAAATTGATCAAATTTATGGTTAAATAAAGCTTGCACTTCAAATAAGATAAGTAAAAAAATTAATAATAATAAACTTCAGAAAACAATAATGGCTAATTTAAAGAAAAGTCTAAAAAATATTTGAAACTTGTTGGGCACCTCTGCTTGGGGTAAGGGTTAGCATGCTTGTTGGTTATTACTACTGAATTATGAGTTTGGTTTTCACTGGGTGTCACATGGTTTTGTGTGAAACTTAGCTAAATTTGGTATCTAACAACATTTGAAATCAGTTCAAAAAAATGATCTTGAATAGAGGAAAAATAAAAATGAAATAAAATTGGAAAAGTTGTTGCTTTCTTGCATTCAGTTTGATGAACCAAAAGCAAAAAAAAAGTTAGAATAAATCCATGTAAATCTAAAAAAATCAATTCTTTCTATTTCTCTGAAGTACACAAATATTTGGACATGTAAATATATTTCCTCAATGATCATTGTAATGAGATATGGTTGCTGAGCTTAAATGCTTAAAGCTGTTAGTCTGTATGTGTATGTTCATGGCATAAAGGTCTCAGGACAACTAGGAAGTCCTTCCCCACTAAGAATCTTATATTTGGTCAGGTATTGGTAAATGGGTGACAGCAAGAATTTATCCAAACAATTGTTGAATTTTAACCAACAAGGTCTCACTGTTTAATATTTTTTATTGTATTTTTCCAATTGTTGAATAAGATGTACATTAGAATCAAAATTTGGGATAAATTGTCCAAAGTTCGTTTTATTTTGTTCTGTTTTTGTTCAAGTATATTTGACTGTCTAAGTCATTATCAAGAACTGGATGTTGTCATTGTGGTAGACAAGAATTTGTTGACTACATTCTAGCATTTTTTTGAATGCTAGAATTTAAAATAATCCAAATATATGTGTATCATATAGGTGACATAAAGTATAAAATAGTTACATGGAATTAAACCTCACCAAAAAAGGATGTATCAAATATTTATGTGTGTTATTATTTTGTAGGCATATTAAATATTTAGTACATACTTTAAAATACTGCCCCCCCCCCCCCCCCGTGGTGAAAGATATTTTATTTAATGGGGGTGGTTTCTTTTGTTTAATAATGGCTTTGCAGCATTTTGAGTCTTTCTTACAGTGAGTGCTATATGCTTATACAACATGTGTATATTAAGATTAATTGGAATGCTAATGTTCCAAAAATTGTCAGGATGTAGCCAATAAAATCTTGTCTACCAAACTGACAATATGCAATTCTTGTTAATGACTGACATGGTCAAAAGTACACGGAAAAAAAAATGAATTTTGAACAGTTTATCCACAATTTTGATTTGGATGTACATTTTTCTTGAGAAAATGAAATAAAAAATGAAACTGATCTTATCAGTTGAATTTAAACATGACCCAGTGGATAAAAGCATTGGTTGAAGTAATCCAGTGACTTGACCCAAAGAGTTGTGAGTTCAATACCTGGCCACAGCAGAGGTGAACAAAAACTTTGAGTGTTGAGTTACTAAAGGGAAATAACTGAAACTGGGATATCCAGAAAAGGCATGGCATGTGGAACTAGAACAATCTACCCCAGTGGACCAAATAAAGGGTTTGATTTGAAATTCCAATGTATATCACCTGATATAGGCCAGAGTGTACAATGGCCGAATCATTGTGAATATGACAATAAAGATGAGGACAACAGTCTGAGCAATGTAAATAGTGTAAATAGTTACAATACCTCATCTCAGATATATAGACAGATGTTAACAAAACTTGTTTGGGGAGATTATATATATATACACACACACACGCTTATATTACATGTTCATATTTATGTGTATATAATCTCAATTGTATATTATATGTTGTGGGTGGAAATGATGTCAGGTGTAACTAATTGATCTACAGTATAAAAGCTTCTAGCAATCTTAATACAAATTTACTTCTCTTGATTGGATGCAAAGTTCAAATTCTTATTTATTCTGCTGTGATTCTTTCAGATGAGACAAACTGTCAAGTGTAAAAGAGATCCAGCCTTGCAAGAAATTTCAGAATTACATATGAAACAGAAACCAAATTAATGATGTCACTTCTGCCTACTGAGTCACTGCAGATTTCAGTTGCCTAGCAACAATAAACAAGGATAGAACAATCAGTGGCTTGCATCAGAAAATAGATTGCAATATAATTCAGTATACCGTCAGATTTTATTAAGCAAGTCAATGTTTTCATCACAAAATTAGTATTCTTCATAGTTTTTTCAGGACTTTGGTGGTCATGGCTCTCCACAGTTTTCTCTCTTTTGTGTTTTTTTTATCTCTCCTAAACCTTGTTCTAACAATATTGGTAAAAATTTTCAGGATATTTGTATGAGCAATATGTCATGTGACTATTAACTGATAATATATCTTCTTATTAAAAATTGATAATTTGTTTTGCTGATGTCAAGCTTTATTATGCAAGTGAAACGTAAATTTATTCATAAATAAATAAGTTATAAAGCCATAAAAATATACTTGATTAAGACAATATCTCATATGCCTGAATAATTTGTTATTTCTGAAACCTTTTTTAGTAATGTGGACAAAAGCCATCTTTTCAGAATGTTAAAGATCATTGTTTTTCCAGAATAGATTCTTTACCTTAAAGCTTCTTGTGTCACACAAAAAATGTCTTTTCCAAAAACTTAAAATAGTTTATCTTGACATCATTAATTTTGAAAGGACCTATAATTTTACTGCCTATAATACTAACATAAAACATTACTCCAGTGCCATACAGTTATTTTCTAAGTTGTGTTGGTTGATTATTTACATGAAGAACTCCATCATAAATATATTTATTCGGTCCATCCAATGTATTGTAGCTTTACATTAATCAGTGAAATTACTGTTGAGAAATTGGTTTCCATGTACTTCTTCATTCAAGTTGTCATGTTTCTCTTTGAGATGATAGTAATTTGGTTGCTTTCATATCTTTAGCTAATGTTTTTAATATTCTTCATTTTTCTTTCTGTTTATATTTGTAACAAATTTTTTTGTTGGTCAGTTCACTTTTCTTACTTATTAGACTTTTAATTTTTCTCAAATCTCTTTTTGGACTTTTCTTAATGCCACTTCATTTTCTTGTGAATGTTTTCAGTTTATCTTTTGATTTTTCTGATCTTCATTCAACATTTTCACAATTTCCAAAATAGTTTATATTAAAGCAAAAAAGAAAAAAAAAAATTAGAAAAAATATTTTTACTTGCTATTATTTTTCTGATATTTTTTTATTGATTTGATTTTTCAATTGCAATATTTTTAAATTCACTTTTTTCCCTTATTTTTCTGAAACTCCTGATAAACTCCAGTTTCACTTTAATCTATGACCAAGTAATAGCCCTACATCACATACCTTAGGACAATCTGAATCATTTGATGGTGCCCAACTTTCTCCAAATGACATGCAGCAGGTTGTATTGCGTTACATGATACCAGCAGCAAGGAATCCTTCATAATCTGGCCTATTCTTGGAAAATATAGTGTAATGGTTTCTTGTTCAGTTTTAAATTCAGAGTAGTCTTTCTCCTAGACTTGCTGACATCCAAAGCTAGAGATGACAGACTTTCCTAATATTTAACCCATAGCTATGAGGAAAAGTGATTCTTGCCTTTTTCAGTGGAATTAGTTCAAAAGTCATTATAACAGACTCAGTCAGAATCTGAACTTAGGACACTGATAACCATGATATTAGTTTCACAGCCATATTAACAAATATTCTTTTGTGGGACTTAGCAATAGTGATATTGAAACTCTTTATAATATTTGTTACTTGTAAAAAGGATTTTTCTTTTTAAATCTTAGTAGAAAGTTATTCTTTGTACACTTGGTTGTGTGTGGCATATTTTTGCTAAGTTTTTCTAAATTAAAATCCTTCATATTTTTCCATTGCAGTTAATACAATTTCCTTACTAATAATTTGTATTTGTTTTTATCTGGTTCAGAATAAATTTTTAATTGAAAAATGAAAAATAAAATGAATAAATATTTACTTTAACAAACTTACATTTATCCTGATGAACAGTTGATGCTGTAAATAGGTCAATAGAGGTGTTTTGATAATTCTTGATCAGATTGGTTGAACTGGTTTACACTGTATATCAATTTACTTGAGATTAATTTCACTGAAGTCATCCAGAGCCAACACTCTTTCAAAATTTTTATGCTATTAACTTTTTAAAGAAACTCAAGTCAAATGTCAACTAGCCACTTGCCTCTTCTCAGTGACACAGATTAATTCCTGACTGTTTTTCTTGTTGTTGGTCCATGAATGCTTTTTGGTGAGATAAAGAGTCTGTCAATTATTGACCAGTACTTGAAATGTGCAATGCAGCATTTCTTTAAAATCCTGTCAGTTGCCTGTTTTACTTTTGACAGTGTTCTTCCTTTCTTACATCAAGAGATGAACATCTCTTTATACAAGTAGTTAAGCCTGACATACTATCTTCTTATTTAATACTTTGGCTGAGGGCTCTTAATTTGTACTTGTGGCAGATGTCAATGAGTTAATCTTGCAGTAATTTTCCTGATAGTAAAATGTACTTCAAAGAGTTGATCTTGCTTACTGACAGGCATTATGGAAATACAATCTTCTCTCTATTCGTGAACTGTTTTTGCTGCAAAGGGACCATATCTGCCATTATTACACTTGCACATGACTTTTCAAAAGATCTCCAAAGACAGGAATGTTTTCAAATGGAAAGGAAATCTATAGATATTTACATTCTTTCATTTGATATATACAAATAGATACATTAAATAAATATTGTTTTACTGACGAGATGATAGAACAATCATAGTCTGATATAGATGGAGAGGATCTAAGTGGCAGGGGAACTAACTTAAAGAAATGGTTTATTGTATTCATAGTGGTTACTTTAAAAAAAAAAAAACAAAGCAATAAAACAGATTTTTTTCCTAAGTTTAAGAATTGAAATATATTCCCCAGGACATAAATAAGAACTTTATAGTATAAAACAAATACAGTCATGATATTTAATGGCAGTAAAAGCTTTACTTTTTTTTCCCGATTCTCTTTTGCAATATTTGTCAACTGCTTCAAGTTAAAAAAAAGTATTATTGCTCCTATGCCATAATACTTGTTCCATTTAGTGTATGAAATATGCATGCAAATAAATCAACTATTATGGGACAGAGGTCATAGAACATAACTTTAAATTCAAAACTAATTCTATTTCATATTGTTTATCATTAGTAAGGAAGAGGAGAATCCAAAACTAGCAATTGCTGCTACCATTTTGGGTGGAATCGGTCTTTCTCTTGTTTTCTGTTTATATAGAATTGAATCAGTCATTCTGTGAATATCATGCTTGGTGCTCTGCAATGTACAACTAATCAGTGTTTCATACCTATTTAATTATGAGTAAGTCAGTCTTTGACATCTTTTATTTGTCTATTCTGCAGACACAAGTTTCTGCATTGTCTCTAATATGACTGATTCACATCTTTGTAATTTGGAGTTGGAATTTCCATCAAACACAAGGAGCTTGGAAAAATTGTTGTTCTAAGCTTTGTAAAGCTTTAAGTCCACATTCTTGGTAGCTGTCATCAACAACCTGTCATTCAGTATTACATAGAGAATTACCTGTGTTTAGATAGTTGTCTGATTCAGGTTTTATTATTATGCAAATAGGTTAATTTTATTTTTAATTTATTTCCTGCACACTTCCTTCTGATTATTTTGTTAACCTAATTAGTTCTTGTCAAGTTGACTTGTGGTCTAAATTAATTCTTTTCTGTCTTGTCTGAGAAGCCATCTTTTAATTTTGAATGACCAAAAAAATGGTACTTGTCTCATTTTATTGATTATCTTTGATAAAAGTTCATCTTGTGTAGATATATTAACTAAAAATATTGTTTATAATAATTATCTTGTAAATAAATAACTATTCTCCTTAAATAGGAAACATTTTGTAGCTGGAATATAAGGCCAGATACTGAGGCTGTTATAGTTTCAAATATAGTATTGACTACTTAAATCATTTGGAAAAAAATGTCTAGCTGCAAATTCTCACCTCAACAGTTTCTAGTTACTCATAAATTCATATTAAAAGGCAATTTTTTTTTCTTCATTTAGAATTCTTATTTCTAGTTTTCAATCTGTTCTGAAATAGCCTTTCTTCAAAAATCACTTTTGTATCTTGAAACACAAAAAATGTTTATAGAATGTCTAAGATATTCATTAATTTTATTTACTAAAAAAATTGCAATGTTTAATTGAAATGATCTGTTCATTAAAAATATTCCTTTTTCTTATCCCTTTCTGAAAATAGTTATCATAATATGCATTATGGGTAGGTACTGTAGTAGAATTGTTCTAGACAATATGTATTGCTTATCAGTAAGTTTTAATATACAATCTATTTACCAACCAAGGTAAGATGTGGCACAAGGCCAGTTTTTAACACGGGGCATTCTGAGCCGTATGTTTGGACAAAAATTGCCTGTAGTACTAAATACACCGTTTTTGGCTATTTTTTCTGTCATATTGTCTATTCTTGGCAGAAGGTAGGCATCCAGCAAAGTAAACTGGTTTATTGTTTAGGAATAGTCGATCACCATTTGTTTTTGCTGTTCTCAGAGGAGACTACAAAGGCTTAGGCTCTCCATGGTGAATGGCTGGGTTCAATTATTTCTTCCTTTAACACACAAATAACCTCAGTTTGGATAAATAATTTATTCTTCTCAATGTTTCACCTAGATTTAGTAGCTACCAGTTTATAATCCAATGTTAAATTGTTGAAGAGAGCTGGGTACGATATTGTCATAGCTGCTAGGCTGCAGACTTTAAAAGGTGCCTTAGAGCCTCTGAAGGGTATTTCTACCAATGAGTGTTGGCATAAGAAGTAGTGCCCTAATATTAGGTTGCAGCATAAATCTCATTGGTAGACATCTTACTCTTTGGTATAGAGTACTCTTTACTTGTAGATCATAAATGGAAAGAGATGAGCTAGCCATAGCTACTTTGTTTAGGCACGGGTAAATTTTCCACAAATTTAGTTTTGCAGTGCTTGCATTAAGAAAATTTTCTGTACTCCCTGCTCACTCAATCACTGCTTTTCTTATTTTTTGATCGTGTCATGTATGATTGATCATATTTTCAAAAATGGGCCCATTATATATTTAAGACAATAGTGTCCTTAATAAATCTTATTTATAAAAGCAATTTTTCTAATTAAATAATGTCAGTTTTATTGCATTTTTTATTTTATGACTCAGAGCAAATTTTCGGGAAATGAGTATCAGTTAAAAAAAAAAAAAATGATGATTTACATTCTCTAATGATTCCTGCTTTAATTAATAAATCAAATTTTGGGACTAAAATTTAATTTCTTGAAATATCATGAAATTAAGTAAGTGGGGGGGGGGTAACATTTCGAAAATAACTTCATTCATTTGTGAATAAGTCCTGAAAGTTTTCATAAAATCTGACAATTTATGCAAGAATTTCTAAATCAATTTGAAAGAAAGGTGCTAAAATACTAATTGTAAATATTATGTCTAATGCAAAAAAAAAAAAAGAAAAGATTTTTAACCAAAATTTTGAACATGCTAGAAAGGATTAAAAAAATTTAATAAAATAATAAAAAAAAAATACTTTGGTCTTTCCTCTTAATAATAACATAAACATTTTGATGATAAAACTTTGTTTTATTAAGTTTATGGCCTTTTTTTCAGTGAATTAGTGGAGGTACTTAGCTATGGGGCTTATTTAGAAAGTAAATACATTCTCTTCTTTTTCTCTTCAGTTGGGTAAATTAATCTGTTTTGCCCTGGATCATAGCAGAATAGACTTTGCATTCAGTGTCCTTCAGAAAAGCCAAATACAGAGTTGACTCTGGCTCTTAGATCTATGTGATTCACCCATATGTTCCTGTGCACATGTGGAAAAAAAATGTCATAAATACAAACATATGTAAACACCTACTCCAGATAAGAGAGGAGCAGTTTCTCTCATACTAGAATGTAAAGTCAAGATTTGGATGAAGGACTTGTACATATTTTTTTAAAAATCATTTCACCCCAAGCAAGGTGATGAAACCACTAAGTTTGGTTTGGTTTGGTTAGTTTTACGGCATATCAACCTCATTGGGTTATTTAATGCTGACAACTTTTTTTCCTGGTAATATTTTGTTTTGTCAAAAATCTATAGCTGGTAATATTATTTAAAAAATCTATAGCTGGTAATATTTTTTTTCCCTTCAAAAATTTATCTCTGGTAATAATTTTTTACAAAGTATTTCTGGTATTAAAACCTATTTTTTCACTTTCTTAATGCTTTCTACCTCAGTTTGGGGGTTAACTATTTGCCCATAGCTGGGACCCTAACAGGTGCTACCACCCCGGATCAGGGTGGACCTGGGAACTCCAGCAATTAAGAAGTGGTTCCATGCTCCTCAAGACCTCCTGATCAGAGGCCTTGCTGTTGGACGTATTTTATCGTCTTACCCTGGACGTTGATGTAGTTTATCATCATACCCAGGACGGAAACCACTAAGATGCAAGAGTTTATTGAAAGTGAAAGAAACTGAGAAAATGTTATTGAGGAGACTGGATAATAAAAGAATAAGATTCAAAAAGACAGATGATGACAAATGACATTGCATTTAAATTTTTGAGGAAGTTGAATTGAATATATTTGAAAATACACTGTACAACAGTAACCGACAAAGTCTGAACTTGAATAAGATTCTGTGCTATCTATAAGATATTCAATCCCATGTTTTTTATTTCCTATACAATATTTCCTTACAATAATGCTGACCAATATCAGCTCAACGTTTTCATTGAATCCATCTTGTCTTCCATTGATACAGTTTCAATTTTTGTACCCAATGATGGGGTCAGTGATTGTTATTTGAATAAATGAATTTTAAAAACTAAAGAAGGTAAGAAATATTGACTTCTTAATATTTTGAAGTTTTCATTTGAGGATTCCATTCTGGTAGATTTTTTTATTGATTGCTTTGTTTCTTAATATGAAACCAGATTGTGATCAAAGGAACAGGCATTGAAAAACTTGCCCAAAAACTCCAGCAATGAAATCAAATGCATATGATTGAATTAAAACAAAAATATTAATTTCTGATTGATTCTGAATAAAGCAAATTATATTTACTACTTTAATTTTAGTGCAGATATAAAAATATCTGTCATGGAAATTATTTCAATATTTTCATCTTCTCTACGTAAATCAAAATGGCTATTTTACAATATCTTGTTGGATTAACGAGGCTCATTACAATGCAGATATTCAAAAATAATTTCTACTTTTTTTTTATAATTCTTTGATTGTTTTTGTTGAATAGGGCTCCTTTTTCTATATGTTGTGTCCCTTCAGAACTTGTGTGATTATGGCTCTCCACAACGTCCTATCTTTCATAGCTCTTAGTAAGGTTTGTTTTTTCACAATTCTTCCCATTACTTGTTCTGCCATCCATTTATACAAGTTTGTTAGGTATGGCTTAATAAATGACAAAGCTGTATTTATTATTGTTAAGCAGATTGGGGAAAGGGGGTTGTTTCCCTGTAGAGCCTAAACTCACTACAGTAGGTACTAGCCAAACTAATTTGCTAAGAAAAGGTTATTCATTCTTTTCATTTCTCATCTGCAGGTTTATATGACATTTTGTATTCATTCCTTCCATTTTTAGATGATTCAATTTTTAAAATTACAGATTTTTAAGTGTTTGAAATGTTGAAAAGTAAAAATTTGACTTTTCAAATTTTATTTATAAAAATAGATCTCAGTCAAAGGCCCCCCCAAAATATGTTTTTCAAATGCAAATTTTTAATATTATTTTCTGAGAATTTTTCATTCCGTTTATGTTGATGATCAAGTGTATGAGATAAAAAGAACTTTTGAGATTCATAGACGTTTTCAAAGTGCTGCTAATCCCTTTTCTTTCAATTCTGTGAGTAAAATGATTTGTTTTATAAAAACAATTCATATTGGAACATTTTATTAATGTTTTGCTAACATAAAAATCCGCATACTGTGTTTTTGGCATAAAAAACAACTCTTTCACTTTTACACTTTTTGTGTTTCAACTTTGACTAAATTCCATTTGAAAGTTGTCTTCCAATATAATTCTTTCTTTTCTTCTACAAATTCATTGATTTTTTTCTCTACTGAACTGCAATCACCTGATTGTAACAATTTCAAATGCAAATGTAAATGCACAATAGAAGACACACTTTGAGCTATTATAACATTTTGGTGTTGATTCAGTTTTACTTGAGTACATTATGTACACCAATGAATGTAAGAATAAGGTGTGTATGTGAATGAGATTAATAGCTATCTGGCTAATGAATATATATATATATATATATATAATTAGAGATAAGAATAAGCAGCTTCCAAAAGAGTCTGCCTAAGATTGCACACTGGAAAAAAAGAGTGCTCAATGACATAAAAATGCTTGATGATTGCATGAAAACACTGGAAACTAGCAGTCATGGTCGGTCGCTGCCCACCTGAGATTTGACATACATATATATGCACACACACACACACACACACACACACACACACGTGCACACGCACAGGGTGTGATGGGTAAATTTTTGCCATTTAATATTTTTAATTTTGCACATGTGTGTTGTTTGTTTTTGATTTTGTCAACTGCTCTGTATAGTAGGGTCAGTTGGCCACCATGTGTGAGAAAAAAAACCCACCATGACACAATTCACTCTGTCAGAAATTTGGAAACAGTATGGTGTACCACTTGGCATTCCTGCCAGAAGCTCCAATTCAAACATTTCAGAGCGTTTGGGTGTCAATCTGAGGACAGTGCAGAGGATATCAAAAGAGTTGGATTAGTCTATTGGTGATTACAAAGATATGGCAACTTGAAAAACTCACTCTGTTTGTTCTGATAAGAAAAGAACTTCCAAATTTGTTGATGAGGGCCTCAGACTCAACAAGGAGGCCTACATCAAGTGGCTTAAGGAGGTAGTGCTACCTTGGGACAAGAAGGTGGCTGCTGGAAGACCCTATATCTAGAAAAAGGAAGCTGTACCATGTCACACAAGCAAGATAACACAGTCATGGCTGTCAGACAATTTCTGCAACCATATCACCCCTTACATCTAACCACCTAACTCTCCAGATTGCAACCCCCTTATTATTATGCGTGGGACACAGTTGAGCAAGAGACCAACAAAATGCCTTGTAACACCAAAGATGAACTGAAGACAAGGATTATGGCTGCATTCACCAACTTAATTAAACAAGGAGACTGTCCAGAAGAGTTGCAGGAGATTCCAAAGTTGTCTGGAGGCCATGGTTGAAGCCAATAGCAATTTTATTGAATAAATCTGCTCTTTAGTATTTCTAGATATTTTTGTGTAATTTTGGTAAATATATCTGTTAAAATGAGATGCCAGTATTATTTTCATTTTTGTGTAATTTAGATAACAATTTGTCCATTGCACCCTGTACATATACATTAACATATATAGGTGTGTATTTCTGTCTTATATATAAATATTGGTGTATATAAATGATCATAAACGTGTATCCATAGTGAATCACTAAATATAGATGTATAGTAAGAAAACATTTGAGAAACATAGTTTGAATGAAATGTTCCCATTAATTTGGAGATTTAGTTTGTTCCTCAGGAACGTGAGTGGTTGTTGAAAATTTCTTGGTTTAACCAAAAAGGGGTTAAAAAAACCTGATGTTTGATTAGATTTTGGGGACAGGGGTGGGCCAAGAACTTTTTAGCATCTTGTCATATTTCTTACAAACCACAAATTTTACTGTTTTTAGATATCCTTTTTCTCTCATTGCTCTATCCTTTTGTTGTTTTTCTGTGAATTTGAATGATTGTTTTTACTTGCCTTTTTTTTTCTGGAGAATCAGTTTGCCATTTTATTCTATTCAGATTAAACTTTCTTTTAATAAAAAACAAGACTTCATATGAATGAAATTACAGACTGATGATGGACAAGAATGTTGCTAAATGTTTTGTTAAAAATGACCACATCTTGTGTCAGACTCTTTAGACAACTATAAAGTCCTACTTTATAATTCTCTCCTTAAATATGACAAATACTGTTAAACAATTATTTGAAAATCTAACCATCAATCAGAATAAATGTGCAAGTGTGTGTATTCCATTTATGGCAATATTCAAAACTTTCCCATTGTTTGAAATCAAACAACCTTACTTTGATTAGACAATCTAAAATAACATTTTGTATATTGTGAAAAATTCTGTCAATGAGATTTATTTTGATTTGAATTTTGTCTTTTAGGTGTGTGTCATTTAAAATATGGGGCAATCCTTCACTTCAAAATGGTCATTGCAATATAATTTGATTGTTGCTTCACTGAACACAGAGCTACAAATAACCGGTTTCTGTGTCCAGAACATTAATTAACACAGTTTTTCTATCCTAACATAGCATTCAAGGGAATTATTTTGAGATTTAAGCAGCTAATTTGGGAAGAATTTCTACTTTTCTACATGTTGAAACTTGTAGTTTATACTCATTAGTTCAAGATTAGGGTCCATTCACTATTGACAATATAACAATGGACATGTTATTTCTAAGGTTATTTTCTTTCATCTGGTATTGCTTCTTATCATTGCATTATAGAGATGTTTAATATCCTTAATACTTTATGTTGTGGGGCAGTTAAGCTACTTAAGAAAAGAAAATTCATTTAATGTGACATTGTCCTTAGGACATTTCAAAATAAAACTTATGAGAAAAGTTTTATAACAATGTAATATATAACAAGAATTCCAATTATAAACTATTTTGATATTTTAATTTTTTTTTAGTTTGATTATGTTCTGTTTTTATAAATTTCTCTAATTTTGGTTCTTTCTCCCCATCAGCAACAGAAAATAAAATTTGGATATTTATCTGATAAGATGGTCCACCTTCGAAATGGTGAGTGTGTGTGTCCTTTCCTGAGAAATTTCTCCATTCTACTCACACATTTTTTGGCTTGCTTTCCATTCTTGCTGACTTTTTAGAATTAAAATTTTATTATAAAAATGATTAACATTTTTTCTGTTGCTTTTTTAATGCTTTATAAATCCTTAAATCTAATCAGATTTTCAAGTTTCCCTCTCACTCTAGTGATTTTTTTATAAAGAATGATTTTGTTTTGAATCGATGTCTTATTTAAATATTCCAATAAATAAGTTTTCCAATTGTCTTGGACTTTAAGACAGGAAGTCATTCCTTTCTAGTAAATTCTTAACAGTAATAAAAATTTTTTACATGACATAAAAGTTTTCCCAGAATACAGGTTCCAATTCTGTCAGAGGCACAATTTTTCTTAACTAGAACTTATCAATCTAGGCCAGTTGTTATTTCACTGAAAATAAAAAAAAACAGGGATGGCAACTTGAACATACATACATACATACATATATATATATATATATATATATATATATACATATATACATATATAGTATGCTAAGTGGGGTTTTTTTTGTAAGTTTTGCTACACTAGCCCTATATTGCCATTGCACTGGCAATGCATGACAGTTATGAACTCTTTGAAGATGATTATGAAGTATATCTTTAAAAATACTGACTCCCTGAAAAAACAGATTATAAGAATAATGGAAAAATACTTGACTAAATCTGCCATCATTTTTCGTGACATATGCAAAGTTATTCTGAGAATAATTCAAAGAAAATTACATTCTATATAAGTATAATAAATCAACATATAAATCTATTGAATGTTTAAAATTATGGTCGTTATTTAGACATTTCTAAATTCCTCATTTACTGACTTAGCCTGTGAAATATGGAAAACTTAATATTGTTATACTGTATCTGATGGTATAAAAGTCCCCCCACCATTTAGATTTAATACTACTGTATTATAGAGTTAGGTGAAATACAAGTATTCCTAGTCAATGACAACTGTTTAATTATATTAGCATACTGAATATCTCAAAGAAAATAACTTTTTTGCCTTTTTGCGGATGGGAAGTGGAGATCTTGTATGGAATCAAATATGATAAGTTGTAATTTAAGAATATTAAAAGTCTGTCATTTAATTATACAAATGAATGTGCTTTTATGGCACTCAAATGTTTTGCAGTATAGAAAATAGATATTGAATACACACCACAAAAAAAACAATTCATTGCCTTATTTACCTACATATATTGTATTTACCTCAAAATTACACCATATACAGTATGTTCCAACATTTTATATGAATCACATTTTTTTCAAGTATCTTATTGACTTTGTGAATTCTTAATTCTACTAAAAGTTTGGCAACATTAACATGTGCAATCATATCCAATAATAGAGTTCTTCTGTGCAACAATAAGAAATGACAACCATTTTGTTTCATTACCCTTGTTCAAAATGATATGCTTATAGTGTGTTAGCCATGTTTCCAGGACCTAACCCCATGGAAAACCTTCATAGTATTCTCAAGAAGTGTGTTTATGAGGACAGCAAACAATTTGTATTCAAAAGTTAATTTTTGGAAGCTGTTTGCAATGCACACCCATGAAGAAATTATCAAATTAACTTTTCCTGTTGACAGTCGACTGCTTCAAATTATGAGAGAGACTAGACATAAGTAAATGATATAAGTAAATATTACTTTTCTGCTTTGTTCTTGCACCCAGATTCTTATCAGTAGTTTTGTACATGACTTCTTTGAATAAATTTTTAGGTTAGTTATTGCTTTTCATTACATACTTTCACACTGATTTTTTAAAATGATTGCATAAAAAGTGGATTATTGATTTAAAAATAATTCTTTTTTATATATTCATTATATATTCAATTCTATTTGATGCTGTGATCGATAATTTTGAAATATTTCACTTGTTTTACAATTAGTAATTTTACTTATTTGCATAAAATGTTGGATTATACTGAATAAGTTTAATCTTTATAAAAGTAAATATGAACAAAAATAAAAAAAATGCATTTATATAAAATTATAAGATATATTTAAACAAGATGGAGCAAAAAATTATTCAATACACTATACAAAACAGCATCAAACAAAACGTATTTTGTGGCATCGCCTTTGTTTGTAACAACAGCATCCAAAACTCCATATAAGTAGTTATTGGCTTAGGATAAGTTTTTACTGGTAAAATTTTTCAGTCAAGTTTAAATCATGGAACTGACTGGATCACTTTAATAAAAATATGTTGGTTTTCTTATTTGTGTCACTCATGGTATATTTAGGAATGTTGTCCAGAAATATACAACTGCACTTTGCAGGTGATTTCTTCTGAAATGGTAGTTTTTGTGCTTTACAAGATTACACTCAATACCACCAGAATGTGTAACTGACAACTTGAGGTGTAACTGTTGTTCTTGATGCTTGGAGAACTTTTACCAATTCTTTACAAATAATTCTTGGCTGTTTCATTACCATTCTTAGAATCTTGCTGGAAATCTTTCAAAGGTTATCAGTTTACTATCAAGCCACATTTCTTCTAATTGCAAGTTGTTGAATCATTGGTACCCAAATAAAATTGTAGCGCTCTACCAATGGCTCTGTAACACATTTGTGATAAAAACTACATATCAATCTAGGTTATCTATAGGAAATTCAGAACTGAATCCTTTATTTAATCTTTGGGGGCTAAAGATATCTCATCTAGTTCTTAATGTTAGTATTCTCAGTTATTGTTCGTCCTGTTTCCATAGAATCCAAATATATACTGCCTGACCCAGTGCTTGATCTCATAATTACTATGTCACCAAATTTCCCTATGGGAGAATTCCCCAATTGAATTAGTTTTGGATCATAAATTTGGTGACATAATAATTGTGAGTTCAATCCCTGGGCCAGGCAGTGTCTACTTGGTCTCAGTGGAAACATAACAAGCATTAACTGAGCAGTCCTAAAAATAAGAAATATCTCTAGACACGGGCAGGGGATGGAAAACAATTTCCCCCCATAGATTAAATAAAGGATTCAGTTTGCAATTTCTTCTAAGTTACCCGGATTGATATACACCTGATGAAGTCCCCAGGAACAATGGCTGATATGTTGTGATGACAACAACAAAGATGAGGACAATAATGTTAACGCTTCATTCCATAAATTCAGACATTAATGTATTGAAATTTTGCTCATATTTACTATTGTAAAGATGAAAACTGTGTGGTGTAATTTCTATATAAATTCTTAATATATTATAGGTGACTATATGTAAGTAAACTGTTATGTTTTCCTACCCTTTATTGAATAATTATTATCCACACCGTATAATAGTTATATTATTTGAAACCATTTTTTTAAATTGCTTATATTTTTTAATCAAATAGCTAAATTGTAGTTCTTGACAGTATCCTGCAGTTAAAATTATTTGTCAGGGATTGCATTTAGCTGATTTGAAATGCTTATAAAATATATCTCTGGAATTATAAAACAAACAAGAAAAATATTCAACTGAGAAAAGATTATTCAGACATGACAAATTATTGGATTAATCATTTGCTATTTATGTATTCTCTATTTTAATGCTTTTGAGAATTTGAATAAATTTTTCTTTTGTATTCATTTTTAAAGAAATTAAGCAAATTCACTGGCTTTTCCATCTACTGCATATAATACTGAAGCTAAATCTAAATAATAAACTGCTATAAAATAACAAAGCAAATATCTTGCATGTTAATTCTTCTCTGAAGCCTTTTAGCTACTGTCTAAACACTATCTGCAATTTCAACTGGCATTTTACAAGGACCAGTTTAACTGGTTTCTCTTTTGAAAAATATATATTTAACATTATTTTTTAGTTGTATGTTATCATTATTTGTTTTATTTATCTGTTTAAATATATATATTTACACACACATACATATATATATTCAAATATATACAAATGAAAAATTGCTGCTCAAATATATATTTGAGCAGCAATTTTTCATTTGTATATATTTGAATATATATATGTATGTGTTGTTTGATTTTCATTGGTTAAGCTGGCTTCATCTTCATCTGACTTGTTAATCAGTTTTAGTATAAGTTATGTCATGTTTTTGAGCTTCAAAAAGACATGTCATCTCTTCTTGAGATCAGAACAGCATAACTTAAGCAGCATTAGTATTACTTATGGTGTTCTGAACTCAAAAAAAGAATATGTGTCTATTTAAAACTCAAAAAAATAAAATCATAACTTATACTAATGCTGCTTAACAAGTCAAATGCACATGAGGTCTGCTTAAGAAATAAAAATCAAACAACATAAAAATACCAGAATTTTGTTCTTTCTTTAATAAAAGTGAAACATTATATTTATGAACATTTCCTATTTGTTCTTCATCCTACCATATATATATATATATATATATATATATATATATATATATATATATATATATATATATATATATATATATGTAATCATTTCACCCCAAACAAGGCAGGAATGCCACTAATACACAGGGGGTTACAGAGAAAAGACTGGGTATAGAGGTGATCGAGAAAATGACAAAGGCTGAACAAGGTTCAATAAGATAAAAGATGGCAACTGACATTGCATTTAAGTTTTTGAAGATTGAAGTTATCAGGAAGCAAGGAAATGGAAGGAAGTTCCACAGGTAGGAAGTGCAAGAAAAGAAACTGTTGGAGTAGAAGTAGTGGTTACATTTAACTATTTCAACAGTAAAAGGAATGAACAGTAAATATGCAAAAGGGACTCTGATGAGAAAAGCCTTCTGGCATGACATAGTGACCTAACTTTCCTTTAAATAGATACAGCTATTGATTTGAAGAAGGCACAGTGTGTTGTTTTCCATGAGTCTCGAATCAGCTATGTTGATGATAGTTAAATGAGAGCAGTTTCATATTGGAGACATTAAAATTTACAAGCCATTTCCTGCCCTTGTTAACTACTGATTGGAGTGTTTTTGTTTCAAGAGCAGCAACCAGATTGACTGTCAACTCTGATGGATTTGCTATTGAGACAGGAGTAAATGGTAGTGTCATCAGCATAAATGCCTACTTGGGAACTGATTATGTCAGAGAGATCATTGATGAAATCAGAAACAGTATAGGACCCTGGATAGAGCCTTTGGGGACACTTGCATTTGTGTGAAAGGATTTGGAAGTGAGCCCATTCAAAACAACCTTCATTTCACAATTTGCTAAGAATGATTAGATTAAATCAAACAATCTTCCTGTAATACTGTAGCCATAGCCATGGATCTTACATGAAGACCAGCATGCCAAACTCTGAGAGATGCCTTTGAGATATCAAGAGCCATAGCTTGGGCTTTGCCATTATTATCAAGTGCTTGATATACATATTCAGTGATGGCTGTTAGCACATCAGCGGTAGATCTCATAAAATGGAAGTCATATTATTTGTCAGAGAGTAGAAATGAATGGATTATATTTAGACAGTGAATATTCATCCAAATGTTTGATTAAAATGGCCAGACAAGGTCTGTCTGTTTAATTTTTTATATTTTTCCAATTTTCAAATAAGGCGTTGCATATTGTGATCAAAATTGTGGATAAACTGCCCAAATTTCATGTTATGCTTTGTTCAAACTCTTGTTTTCTTTCAGCTTTCCAAAGGATACAAGGATGTAGACAAAAAAATTCTGCCTACCACACACATACTAAATTGGTTCTTCAAAAATACTGATGGTCAAATGTAATTAGGCAAAACAACATAACATGAATTTGAATTAGTTTATCCACAATTCTGATCACAATATGCAACATTCTTGTTTGAAAATTATAAAAATACAATTAAAAAAATATAAAAGAGACAGAACTTGTCTGTTTTTTTTATTCGTTGAGGGGGAGTTGCATCTCCTCTGACATCAAATGGGTTTGTATTATAAGATGGTGCTCAGCCTGAAATATTGGTTAGGATTTTGCAGTCATAGCATTTGTATTAATTTAAATTTAATAACAACATATTTTGCTACTAAAAAGCATAGAAGATGTGATGCAGACAATTTTGATATGTGAAAGAGAGGCTGTAAAGTGGATCCTTTAAGTGAAAAGTTCTCTACTTAATAAGGAAAGAAAAAAATCCTATGCAAAAGTTGCAAAAATTTATGGTAATGTGAATCTTTAATTTGTGAAATTATTAAAGAAACAAACATAAAACTCAAACAGCTAACTCTATGGTCATGGTTTGTGAAAAATATTGACTAAAAATGGAAAAGGCATTAAATTTGTGAGTGGAAAACATGACCAGAAAATATGTTTCCTTCATGGAAATTTGCCAAGTTTTTTAGAATGATTTAGGAAGCAAAGAAAAAATGACTGGATCCAATCGTTGGCTAGAATGCAGCATTAAAGTAACCTGTATGATAACTGGAGCATTTGATTTTCTACATAAAATATTGATGAATTAAAAAGAAAGCAACAAGAACTTTCAATCACAATGTTTTTTTAAATATTGTGAGTCTTTTAACATATTAGGGTTGTAAAGGCAGCAAATATATTGTGTTGTGTCTTGGGTAAGATAGTCTGACAGAGCACACATCCCTTTTCATGCTGGTTTTGAATTCAGATTAGACTGTTGGTACCTGAAGACAAGAGAGTCCAGCCTGCTCTGCAATTCCACCTACAGTTGAAGGAAGATAAATTCCTGTCAGTTCTTAATTTCATTTTGAAGTGCTAAGTGTGGGGAAGCATTGAGCTGCCATGATTTTGTTTTTTCTAAAATGTTTTGCAAAAAACAAAACCATTTTAATTGCTGAAGATCTCCAGACATCCATCAATCTACTCCTTATTTAAGTAAACATTGACTTTTTTAAAATTACCCAATTTTATTTTTATAATTAATGAAAATTTATTTTTTATTTTTATTTATGTAATTTATTTATTTTTTTCAAACCAAGAATTTTGAGCTTTATTCTTTTTAATATAAAATACTTAAGAAAAATATTTTTCAAATGTTAATTATGTTTGTGAAATAACATGAAAAATATAGAAACTTTTGGATATACATAATATATATGGTTTGTTACTATTTGTGGATTTCATGATACTGCTGGGACAGGTGGGTTTTCTCAGGAAAAGGTTATGGAATAAATTGACTTATGCAGCATAGAAAGTGTTTAGTTTTTGTGGATAACTTGTATAAGATAGTGGCAGTGATTATTAATTGTTCCATGTGTCATTCCAACTAACAACACAATGATTAAGCAAGACATTTAAACAAGTGAATTTAAAAAGAACAAGAAGATAAAGATTTGTTCATCAACAAGTAACAATTTATTTGGGTATTTTATACATTGTATGGTGAATATAATAAAACCTTTGAAAAGAAGGGTAATTTCACATATAGACATACACATCTAAAAAGGAAAAGATAACTTACACACATTTAGATGTGTTTAAATTATCCCCTGAAAAAGGAAAGATATAAAGACACACATTGAGGTATGTTAATTTAAATCCATGAAAATGGAAAAGTTACAAGACAAAACATACATTGAGGTGTATTTAATAAAACCCCTTAAAAGGGGAAAAGTTTGTACCTTGGATTCATTGTTGAATTTACATCAGAGAAGTGTGAAATGTTTTCGTGGATTAGTAAATCCGTTGAGCTGGCAATGAGTAATTCATTTGCCAAATGCCCTTGTTTGCTTTATGGTCGGTATTTATAGCTTCTTTAAACAGGTGCTGTCTCACAAAAAGTCCCTCAAAAACGCAAGGGAAATGCTGTTAGTGGTCAATTAATATTTTTGAATGTTTTCAATGTTAACGGAAGTGCCACGAAGCTTCTGCTTAGATAACTGATTTTGGTCATTCAACTCCTGATTCTTGAGATGGAAACTTCTGGTCAACCCAACAATACCCTGGGAGTCTTAGGCTCTATCTATTACAGCTAACATAGCTCTACTTTACACACATACACAAAATGTGGATAACATTGTTGATACTTTAAATGTATATGATTTGGGGCATATCAATAAAATATCCTTATAGATTAAATTCATGAACTCATTTATAAGCAAATTAAAAGAAAATCTATACATTTTATAAAAATGCTAAATCTTAATATCAGCATTGTTATTACCTTCTGGAAGTCTCAGAAAATGCATTAGAAAATATATCAGTTTCTTCATTAAAGGAACAAATATATTTAAACTTGCCCAAAGCCCTGATGAATTCATATAAACGTTTAGTCAATTCTATAGGAGTGTAACTTTTAAAAGTTTGTCTTTGTAAATTTCCATGTTTTATGAAAACACTTGATTAAAACTGAGATGTTTCGGTTTCAAACAGGTATTACTGATTATACAATAGGTAAGTATGTTGAGATTTTGAAATGTACTAATATTGATTGATTTTTCCGTCTTTTTTTATCATCAACTTCCTCCTCACAAGATTACCTAAAGATTGATAAGTAAAGGAAATTAATTTAATGTCTATAAAATTACTTAATGTATAGATACTTAGTTATACAATTGAAATTCTTGCTAATGTCTATTTTTTCTTGTGAAATTAGCATCTTCTGTGACTAGCTTCTTGCAACTGCCATTCTTGTTCTTGTGAATTAATATCTTTTCCTCTTCTGAGGTTTTTCATTTCTTCTACTTCCTCTTTGTATTGACTTGTTATCTCCCTTTTGTTTCTACTTAGCCAAGTGTTGCTTTTTTACAGTCTGAATATTGCACTCTTGCTGGTCATTACCAATTCCTCCTACTCATCTTTCTGTTGTTGCTGATATTGAATTTAAATGGATGTACAATAATGGCAGCTATAAAAATACAAATAAATCAATCTGGAAATTTTGTGAGGTTAGATTAGGAAAAGATTGCATCACTTGAAGCCTCCTCCTCTACTTACCTTCTTCTCCTCTCTTCTCACTTACCTCCCCGCTTCTCTCCCTCTCTTATCTCTCCACACTCACTTTTTGTAGTCTTCCTTTCCTCCTTTAGTCTTTAGTTTGTCTCTTTCAACCTAACTTTATTTCTTCACACTCCTCTCTTTCTTTAACCACCCACTCATTCTGCTGCATTTCTTTTAATTCTCTCTTTCTTTTTCCTTCTCCCACCTCTTCTTTCTCTCTTAACATTACTTTCAAAGGACTTGTGTATATAACCATCAGTTGGACTTGAGTAGAAGTCATTATTTTTTTTTTAATATTTATTTTTGCTTATCTTAACCATGTGTTTTCTCTTTGTAATAATTTTAGCCTTTGTAACCACATTTTGTTTCTGGAAGACATTTTTAGTGTTAAGTATTTTGAGCAGAATTTTCTTTGACAAAAAACAACAGTTCTTCTTAGTTCTTCATCCACAAATGGTAATTCTTATATTCCATAAAGTAGATCTTCCTAAGTAAAAGGCTCACATTTAAAGCAACATCCACAAATTCTATTTGATTCTATTTTTTTCAAACCAGAATTATTAACTGCTGAAGTTCTCTCAAAACACTGAACCATACAATCTGAGTATTTTACATGAATAAATAAGTGACTCATTCTGTCATAGTTTACAAATAAGTTTGCATTAATTTCCTTCTGAGATGATGAATTATCATTATTATTAACTGACGTATTCAAATTTGTGTTCTC
Source organism: Acanthosepion esculentum (assembly GCA_964036315.1). Lineage (NCBI taxonomy): Eukaryota > Metazoa > Mollusca > Cephalopoda > Sepiida > Sepiidae > Acanthosepion > Acanthosepion esculentum. The sequence continues at coordinate 80,394,842 of OZ038515.1, forward strand.
ATCCCATTATCAGCACATTACCAAATACAATATGTGCTGAAGAAGGCCAGAGAGTAAAATTGACAAAACATTGACTATAAGAAGAAAAATGTTTGATAATATAATTTTTCTGCATGATTTGAATTGACCCTTTTGTTTATTACTTAGTATTATAACCACCTTGATAAGAGTTACTAAAAATGTTTGTTTAAAATAATTATGTGTTCGTTACACCCTTTCTGATTATATTTCTTCGTTCACAAAAAAAAGGACAATTTGTCAATAACAGATCAGCTTGCCGTACACTATTTTTAAATCAATCTTTAGGCAAGGTATTATGTCAACTGTTCAGAATCTCCCACTTTCGAAGTACGAAGTATGTAAGGAAACAAACATCTATATTTTAAAAAAAATAAGAAACCTTTCTTGTCTAATGAAGTATTATTGGACATTGACTATTGGTAATACAACTCTTAATCTCTCATATGTAACACAACATTTTACTTCACTATGGACTTCATCAATTGCTGCCATCTAGTGAGTGTGCAGCCTCTGGGCCTTCTCTGAATGTGCTTGCAGGGGGGCAAGAGGTTCTGCTTTGTTGTCTCTTGAGATGGTATTTATATATTTATCTATCGTATTTTTCCCACATGATCACATATGGACTGATCATGTGCATCTGCATTTCATGGCCAGTAGGTCATCTTTCTGCACCTGGCTGAAGAGCATAGAGTGCAAAGTCTATTCTGACATGATTTTGGGGTGAGATACATACACTACATTTTATGACACAGTATATACTAATTATAGTAATTTACTAAGTTTAGCTTATTTTGGCACTAGACTGCAAGTATGAGGCACCCAGTGGGAATCAAACTCATTGTTCAATAGTAATAATATACAAAAATGTTTTCTAATTATTATCCCACAGTGATGTACCTTATATAAGTATTTATATCTGAACTCATGTAGGTGTTGATGGACCACAGAATCCAAATCATTCATTCTGTTATGTTGTGGAATACATCTCATACTGAGTTGTGTATAAAAATTGAAGAGAAAAGACAATATTTCCTCTTTGGGGATTTATTCTGAAAATCATCTGATATATAAAGCAAGCTAAATTGAAAGCACTTGCTTTAGTGTCTGTTTTCACTTTAGCTGTTCTATCACTTTGGGATTTTTCTTTGTTCTCTGTAACTCACCCAAGTCCTGTGATGTCAGTGAATTTGACAAATTGTTTGCTGGTCTATTCATCTGGGTCTCACTTTACAACCACTGATCTCAAATTAGGTTCATCTGGAAAAATGAAATATCTTTGGTTCAATGATGTCTTGTCTGACTGAATGACAATTTCATTTCTAATGACTGACATCTTGCTTTATGTCTGTAGCAACCAATTCATCTGTTTTTAAAAGATTCAATTCCGTGTATTGAATGTTGGTTATAAAGCCAACAGATGCTGGATGGATAAGGCTCAGTAACAACAATCTATTTAAAAGAAACTGCTGATTTTACAAATATAATCTGAATGTTCCTTTAACTTGGCATTGTTTGATTTGAGTGGCAAGCTGTTGTCAAAATACTCAGAAATTACAAATACACAAGTTGGTCTTGAAGATCAGCATGTTTAAATATTCCAGCTAAGAAAGAAACATCTAGAGAAGATCAAGTTTTATTATTCATCTTACTGATTGACAGAAATAAAATGATACTTGGACTTGTACAAATCAAACTGGCTTGGATTATGGAACAAAGTTCATTTCAAACAATGAATTACATGTATTGGTTTTCTTTATATTTCTGTTGAAATATTTGAATATGCTGGAATATTTTATGAGAAAGAATCTTCATATGTTCAATCCTTGATGGTAAATTCAAGATTTGCCTTTAGATATGCAATTATTTAGCCTTTTAATCTTATATCAGAGAGGAAGTAGTATTTATTTATCTTTTTGATTAGAAGATAATCTTCGAATTAGAAGATTTTGAGTTATAAAAATTGGTTCATGAAATGTTATATTTCAAAAGTGATTTATTGACAAAAAAAGGCAGAATTTCACACGGCATTTATGCCTGATAACGAAAAATAAAAAATATAAAATTTTCATTTGAAAAAAGTGAGAGGATTTTAAACACTAAATTTAAATAACTAACAACCAATTAGATATTGTTAACAATTTGGTTTTCATTTGGCCCCGTTATTACATGCAAAGATGCAATTATTTAAGCTATAAGCTTTTGTTATTAGATTTTCCAAACACCACATGTAATTTCATACTTTTTGAAATCCATTAAAAGCAAATACATGACTCTTTAAGAGAACTACTTTATATTGAAATAAAGTAAGAATTGTCAAATCTGTAAAAGAAAATGCCATCTTGAAGCCGAGAAGAGAAAATCGTGCCAATGTGTTGGTGTTGCTCACTGATTAAAACTTGTTGAGGTTTTGCAGATTCTTCTTTGTTTTTACTGAAGAGTTGTGATTGCAATTAAGTAGGCAGATTGCTGTTACTGTTTTCTGAAGGATTCATTTTCCTCCTTCCCCTCCTCCTCAAGTTTCTATGGATCAACCTGGAAACCACTTTGCATTTATTGATTTTTTTCCAGCCCAATTAATCTAAGACAATGTGACAATCATCTAAAGATTGATCGTGTTAATTGACATGTGAGATATGCTGGCAAGAAAACACCTCCTGCATTTAATTTGTAAAATATAAACAAGACAAGTGCTACTGTCATTTACAATCCAAACCTCTTTTTGAAGTTCTCTTCTTCTATTTATAATGACACTTCTTCATTTATAAATGGCTCTCCATTCAAAGCTTTGTTCAAAACTGTTTTACTTTAGCATCCAAAAATATTAGAAGGAAAATATACCATATTAAAATACTATCAAAATGCATATACATTTCTGATTTCCTCCTAAGTAAAATAATTTGGTGGTGGGATAAGTCAGTTTCCTGACTGTCACATTATTTTGGCATATCTCTAATCACTGTTATTTTAACTAACTTCACTCCCCGGTAAAATTTTAAAAAGCAATTATCGGAATTTTAATAAAACTTATGAAAATGAATTTATACAACAATTGACAACAAAAATAATAAACACTATTTATTTATTAGATTGTTTATTTACACTATCATATTGTTTATTGGAATAGTTGGCAAAACATCAGCTAATTGCTAACTGATTTAAAATTTTATAAAATGGTAAATAACAAGGCTTTCCTTATAGTTGCTTCATATATTTTAATGATTTAGTAAATATTTATAAATTTATGAATAAAAAATGCTTTCATATTTATTTCTTTATAAAGTGGTAAATGATAAATATTTCATTGCATTAGTTTTAATTCAATTGTATTATTTTTTAGAATGTAGTAAATATAAAAGTAAACAATTTAATAGATTTTAATATTTTTGTTGTAAATTCTCCAGAACAAAAAAAATGTATAAATTTACTTTCATCATATGAATAGGTATTATTAAAATTCTAATCCTTGCTTTTTCAAATGATAAACATTGCTGAGGAGTGAAGGTAATTAAAATAATAGCAGTGTTAATAATCATTTTGGTAATGTACATGCATCAGGAATGTTCAGTATTTACATTAATACCTCATCTCAGAAATATAGACAGACTCATCAGGAATGTTGTAAGCATAGAAATTCAACTATATATATATATATATATATATATATATATATATATATATATATATATATATATTTGAAGCAACTGACATGTGGTTCTACTGATGAATATCAAGAATATCACAGATGTGCAGAATAAGAAAGTTTTAAGGAGCCTAGAAACTACAAAGAAACTCTTAAAATAAGAAAGACAGTTGAACTCTTTGGGACACATAATGAAGAATGAACACTGACAGAACTTAATACAAGACAGAGAATCATGAAAAAGCACTGAGTAACTTGAGCAAATGGATGGAGGATCAAATGCCACAAAGACAAAAAGGATTCATAAAGGAGCAAGTATTGTTGAGGACATAAGATAGGAAACAGTGGAGAACCATGATCATCTGTATCAGGACATGGGTTATCTTGACTCTCCACAAATTCCTATCCTTTGTAGTTATAAGCAAAGGTTATCTCTTTACTTTTCCTCTTAGCTAATATTTTGCCATCCATTTACCATGCCCTTACCTTCATGTGATTGTCATTTTCTCTAAGCCTTCTGTCATTATCTCAGAAATTTCAGCTGCCTGTCTGATTCTAAGCTCAAGTATCCTTTTCTTTTCCATTCTCCTTAAAACTTCCACATTGCTTACATGTTCTTTTCATGGTATTCTCAGTATTCTGTAGAACCACATCTTTGTTGTATTGTCTCCTATTCATGTGTGAGAAAATTGTCCAGAATTCACTGCCATATAGGAGGATTGATATTATATAGTTCAGCACTCTTATCTTTGTCTCTAGGGAAATTTTTGTGTTTCTTAATAGTTTTAATTTCTGGAAGGTATCTTTCACTATTCCAATGTGTTTTTGAATTTCAAGGGCACATTTTCTATCTGTTATTACACTTCCTACTTAAATTTCTGTACTTGCTTAGTTTGTCTCCAATTTGTAGTTTGCGTCTTGGACTGCCCTCTTGGTAATGATTCATTCTTCTTACAATTAACTGACAGTCCATTCTTCTCATTTTCCTTTACTGCCTTGTCTAGAAGTGTCTTCTATCAATACAGTGTAACCTGCATATCTTATGTGGTTGATATTGTACCTACTAATAATAAATCCCAGCACAGCCTCGAGTTTCCCTATATAGGTTAAATAAATCTGGCAAGGATGCAGCCAGACCATAAAAGCAGCTTCTCTAGTTGAATGTCCATAAAAGACACTCTTTTCAGTTATAAGATATGAGTTTCATTAGAAATATTTCTTTCTTCTGATTTCCTTTTAATGACCCAAGAATATGTTGGTTAAAACTTTATAGTAAAAAAGAAAGAAAAAAAAATTTCCAGCCAAAATTAATGATAAAATGTGTCTTAATGAAACGTGCAACTCTCTAAATCCTACTCATATCAAATATAAAGTTGTGTTGTCATGTACCTCAGAATCAAACAATAAACTAAAATACATCAATAAAAAATGATAAGGTGTAAAATAACTGAGAAAATTGATCTGATAAATGTATATAATTTTGTTTCCCAACATAAATTGCCTTTGCTTTCTACTTTTCTTTCTTTACTGATTTCTGATGAAAGAATTTGGACAAAAAATCTTACAAGAAATTCCTTGAATTTCTGTTTATTTTGATTTTGTATAATTTTTTTTCTTTTGCATTTTTGGTTTCTTGACGCCATCTGAACGATTTATCTATTTCTGTTTCAAATAAAAACTAGAAACAATTTTTATGAAAAAGTAATTTTAAACTTTTCATTTCTTCTTAAGAATTGTCATTTCCTCAAAGAGTTTTCAACCAACATTTTTAGAACACAAAAACAGTTTTGAATAAATAAATTTCATGAATTATTTGTCTTTAGGAACATGTATTTGGCATATCTGAATTTATTTATTTGATTTCTTTCAAATTTTCCTCCAATTAGAACCAGTGAAATTGATGTGTGGGTAGCATAATGGTTATTGGCATGTAAAATAGAATTAGTGAGCCAAGTTCAAATTCTGTTCTGATCTGTTATATTCACTTTGCACAAGTCATCTTGGGAAAGATATGAATCCATTTCTTCTCACAGCCTTAGCCTTAGATGGTGGCCAGTATATGAGAAAAATAATTCTGCATTCAAAACCATTGTGAAGGCAAAAGGTAACCATTCCATCATCTTTCCTGAGAAGTCATAGCTAGTCAAATATTAATTCAAAGAAAGCTGTGGAGAACCAAAATCACTCATGTCCTTAAGGGATACAGCATTTAAAAAATAGATTTGTCCCTCCAAAATTTCCTAATTCTTATTATAATTCTGCTTTTTCTTTAGTTAGTTGGCCTGGTTGTTACACCCTACCAATACATCACAAATAATGGACTATTCCAATTTGATTTCAAGGAAAGTTGGAAAAGACATACCAGAGATGCTGCTCTGGTTTCAGTGAGAAAAAGAAAGAAAGAAGAGAGAGAGGCAGTGATGAAATTCTCATGTGTTTAATATCTGCTTCAGTACAATAGAAAACTTGTCAATAGCAAATCTTTTTATTTGTACCCTCTTAATTCTTTAAATAATGACTTCCATTCATACTTAATGATTGTTATTACATTTTGTTAAAGATGTTAAGCGCAAATATTTAACAATGCAATGGTGGTGGGAGGGAATTTCCGTGAGTATTTTAGAGTTATAAAATCTACAAGGAGCTTATTCAATCTTTAACTTAAGGATTATAATTCATCAGAAAACATTCAAATAGAAAAACCATGGACTACTAGTTATTATTATTACTAGCTTAAAAGCCACCCTATCGGGCAACATTTAAGCTAGCTCCTGCAGAGGGCTCTTGATTGGGAGGAGTAGATGTGATAGGCAACAATAAACTACAGAACATAGCTGGAGGGAGAAGAAGAGGATTCATACCTTTTCCAAGGGTATTTGCACGTAAGTGAATGCAATAGATTCGACTGGAATTCAAACGGCTCTTCTATTCCTCAATCCAAGCTGCTATCTATTACTCCACCATGCCACCTATATATATATATATATATATATATATATATATATATATATATATATATATACATACACACACACACATAGCTCCTTACTTTCCATACAATTATTTTTATTTCATGTGACTTTCACTGGAATTTGCAATTAATTTTGATTATTCCCAAGTTATAAAAATTGTTATCATACAAAATATTTGTTGCAAAAAATCATGTACAAAAATTATCAAAAACAATTGCAGTAATAAAAAATTGTGAATCCAAAATTTCAAGATTGCAGGTCCAGATCCCACCCAGAATGTTTTTTATTTGCTCATGGAGTCAGCCTGATTACAAAATGGTATAATATGTTGGGCTTTGGCCTCTAGGAGTAAAGTTGAAAAAGTGTGACACACTGACATTCGCATTTATTATATAGATTATAAGAATTACAATTGAATGCCTGTATAATTTTGAAGTTTCTTATGGTAATGAAAATGTTTTAATTATGTTTTGTAATTATTCTGTATCTGAAATATTTTATAAATATGGGATATTTTTAAAATAATTATTTTTTGAAATTATTCCTCAATATATTTATTAATAATTGAGTAATCTCCCTTGAATAACAATATCTTTTTTTATTAAAGTAGAGGTAAAGATTTTTCCTTCAAGTTCATTTTATTGTATTTGATGCTAATTTATTCAAAAACATATTTGTATTAGTAAATCTTAAACAGAGTTTACAGTGAATAGGCAAAAAAAGGTTGGTTATTAATTAGTTGGAAAGTATTTTTTAAAAATAAAATGAAGTCATATTGTCCAAAATCTTTAATGCATGTTAAATTTCCAAGACAGGAAAACTGAATGACTTTCTGAAAACAATTGTAAAACTTCAATTCCTCATAAAAATGAATTACACTTAGAAGAATTTCACTGTTTTCTTTGTCATACTTCAATTGTTATCACTTGCAAGATTAGTATTTGCCTTTGTTTGTAAAGTAAAAATCTAGCTCCTATATCTTTCCTAACTTCATTTCCCAAACATTTAGAAGGTACTGACAAAGTAATGAAACATCAGAACTTGTTTTGTAATATTTTCTTTGTTAGACCAAGAACTTTTTAGCTTCTCACCTTTCATTTATAAATAAATTTAGATTTGCCCTTCAGATATATGTTCATAAAAAAAAACAAAAAAACAAGAATGACTTCAACAGCTGTTCTTATTGACCTCAGATGTTTGACAATGGCCATCATATAATTGTTTTCTAAAACAGACTCTTGGCTGTTGGTTTTTGACTTGTTTGCATAAGTGCCATTGAAATAAAACTCATGGTTTTTTAGAGGCAAATTCAACTGAAAAATAGTATTAATATGTAAAACTTGTTCAAAATAATTTATTATATTAAAAATTATTTTTTCATATAATTGAAAGTAAATGAAAATGCACTGACATCAAAAGAAGAAGCGTAAAAAGCATAATTCTATTAATAGATCACATATTTTTGGATTAAACTTTTAAAAATCAATTTACATCATTGTCTCTTTATTCTTATCAAAACCAAAAGCAAAAATGATATTTTGGTGAGACAAGGACACAGTTCTTAAAATTATTAAGAAACTTTTTTTCTTCTGTTTACCTTTTGGACAGTTACATGATCTAATATTCTACTTTTAATTATGACTTTTGTGATTGAACAATATAGTTTATTGTGGTGATTAGAAACTGGTTTATATTTTAATTTCTTAAGATCTGCATTTCATTTTTTAATATATATATATATATATATATATATATATATATTTAGTTTACAAAAAACTAGGTAATCCGTATGGGTAGACCCAAGGAGGATAAAATCCAGAGAGCTCAATGTAAGTCAAAGCTAATAATTTAAATAAAAATAAAAACAGACCACTTTAAGGTTCCATGTAATAAATTATTTCACCACAGCCCTTTTAAAGGACCGCGGATCATCAGACTTTACTTCCAAAGGTTGAAACGAAAAATGAAAAATTTACACATTTTTGACGGGCACTACTAAGCATATGTAAGTTAATGAAATGAGGAAGTGAGTGGGGAGAGAGACATGATTGAGTTAGATGTAACATTTCTATTCTCTCAAATTTAAATTGTTTGAGGAAGTCATAAAATGAATGGTGTTGAAATTTCAATAAAGATATTTTGAAAATATTAGTTCAAGTAAAAAATAACTTTTTTGTTTTACTACCTAGTTATTGTAATAGGCAAATAAAAAAAAAACTGTTTCTGATTTTCTGAGTCAAAACACTTGGGTGGGTCAACATTTGTCAAGCAGCTTAAATCGTCGTCTGGCCTTCATATTGCTTCCAATTAGATTGCTGTTCATTTTTGGATCAATATTTGGATCAATAATTAAGGCTTTATCTGACAACAGTAAGTTTTTTAAAAATTTAGTGTTTAGTCAGTTCTTATTCGGTTTGGGAGCAGAAGATTAACATTTATAAAAGCAAGGGATAGGTAATTAATCTTGGATCTTATAAAGTCTCTTGCTCGATGGGTGAGGCTATTTAGTGTCAATTCATAATTCTCTAAGTTCAGTTTGTGTTGCTAGCATAAAAAACAAATCAGTGGAATTACTCTCCAAAATGCCACTTGCTGATAATCATTGATGAACTTGTTAAAGGTTTATTATCTCAACAGAAGTTAGACTCATTCTCAGACATGACAAATGTGAAATTTTGATATTTAATTAGGAATACATTTTAAGCAAAAAGTAACAGTTTATATGGTTATTTTTTATGTAGTGTGTATAATGAAAGGAAAACAGAATTGTTAATGTGTAAATTTTATTAATAGAATGAGCAACTAGAATTTGACTGACATAAAAATGTGAAGCATGTTGATTTTTTTTTTTTTGAGAATTAATAAAGATTTACAGAATTTCTATTTTTGACTTGTCTATTAACAACATTTAACAATTTGAATTTTTTAAATTTGGAAAATGTTTTCAATATCATAATTTATAGTAAATATAAAATTTTATAATCATTTCTGGGAGCGGTGATATATGACTCATACAGAGTTGAAAATAAAGATTAAATATTATAGAATGCTTGAATAAAGAATGAGATTTCTTATTCGATCACAACTCACACACACACAGAGACACACACAAACATATATATATATGAGAAAAATGTATATTTTAGCATAAATTTTAGCTGTTATACATCAAGCACTGTTTTGTGCGCTAATTATATATATATATATATATATATATATATATATATATATATATAACCAAGTATAGGATTGGTGTATGTAGAATAAATTCCAATAACCAACAATTATTATTCTTAAAAGAGTGCTCAATACAGAGTAGAGCAAATATAATTATTTATTTGAAAATTATAACATAAATATGTTATAAAATCACTACAAAATTAGCCATTTTGTTTCAAAACCTCTGGTGTCTTATCAAGTGATGATAAAAATTACCCATTTTAAAATCTAAATTTAATCTCTATTAAGTTTAAAATTATAAAATTACTGAGGAAAAAAGAAAAAATACATATGTTATTCTATTTATTTTTTTTTTTATTGAAATTAAGTTGGAATAAATGTTAAGATTGACTGCTCTTGACTTCAGGACAACATGGATACATTTGAATTCTAAGCAGAGGCCCAGGATGGTGACATCATGAGAAAGACAATATATACACAATCAGATTATAATACATAAGCAGGCAGACATATTTAGATATATACACACACAGAAAAGTGATGAGACAGGAAATCTCTCCACGACCCTTTACAAAAAAAACACATACATACGCAATTAAATGCGCATGCAAGTTACCATACACATAGACACCGATAAAGACACATACATACAAATACATACATTGACATAGACACTCTGATACAACAACCAAGAAATATTCAAGATTGAAAGTGTTATTAAACAAATTCTAACCACTTATTAAAATATAACTAATACGGGCAAATATACATAAATAAAAATGGTCTAATAGAACAGAGAAACCAGCAGTAGGTAAAGAAAGAACATTAAAACAGATATATACATATAAAAATAACACCATCTAATATATAAAAACAAAAATTCCAAACACATGTATGCATATATGTATGTGTGTGTATATGTGAAGATATATATATGTGTATGCATGTATATGTATATATGTGTGTATATGGTTGTCTATAGGTAGGCTTTTCTGTGCTTCTGTCTGTATTGAAGAATGTGTGTACAGTGTACACATATATCTGTAGGTAGTTTTTATTTTCTTTCACCTAATATACAGTAGAGTGTATATAGACATATATGAAATATACATTTTTATATATATTTGTGTGTTTGGAATTTTCGTTTTTATATATTAGATGGTGTTATTTTTATATGTATATATCTGTTTTAATGTTCTTTCTTTCCCTATTGTTGGTTTCTTTGTTCTATTAGACCAGTTTTATCTATGTATATTTGCCCATATTAGTTATATTTTAATAAGTGGTTAGAATTTGTTTAATAACACTTTCAATCTTGAATATTTCTTGGTTGTTGTATCAGAGTGTCTATTTCAATGTATGTATTTGTATGTACGTGTCTTTATCAGTGTCTAAGTGTATGGTAACTTGCATGCACATCTAATTGTGTATGTATGTGTTTTTTTTTTGTAAAGGGTCGTGGAGATATTTCCTGTCTCATCACTTTTTGTGTGTGTATATATCTAAATATACCTGCGTGCTTATGTATTATAATGCTGATTGTGTATGTCTTGGCTTTTGCAAGATGTCATCATCCTGTGCCTCTGCTTAGAATTCAAATGTATCCATGTTGTCATGAAGTCAAGAGCAGTCGATCTTAACGTTTATTCCAACTTAATTTCAATAAAAACAAAATAAATAGAATAACATATGTATTTTTTCCTTTTTCTTCAGTAATTTTATAATTTTAAACTTAATAGAGATTAAATTTAGATTTTAAAATGGGTAATTTTTAATTTTAACTTCAAATTTTATCATATAATTCAGTTAGAATAATTTCTATTTTGGTATAACCCCAACTTTAAAGCATTTAATAGTTATTATAACCTTACTTCGTTGTTAAGTTTTTTGAATTCCCGTATACTTGTATTTCGATTGGTCATTCCAGCTTATGTACAGCTTTCCCCTTGTGAGGGGTGGTTAATTATTTTGAATCTTTTAAAACCCTTTATTCTACATTTGGCATCATCACTTGATAAGACACTAGAGGTGTTGAAACAAAATGGTTATTTTTGTAGTGTTTTTAAAAATTTATTTATATTATAATTTTCAAATAAATTATATATATATATATATATATATATATAGTAATCCATTGGAATAATCCAGGTGAGCCCTATTGACAAAACATAGATTTTGATATATGTTAAAACTGACTCGCAAAAGAGTGCCCATTGTTTATTTTCATTAAACAGAGCCAAATTTTCTTTACAATTGGAATTATGATACCTTCAGTGTTAATGACCATTTTCACCTGCGAATTTTAATTTAAAAATTTGTAGGATTTTTCAAACTGTTTATGGTATTAGTTTGTAGTGAATGTGTGTGTATGTGTGTATATAATATATATATGTAACTACTTTGAAAACAATAAAGATTTGATTAATACCAAACAATTTTAACCAGTTAAAATAAACTGCAAATGAATGTCTAGAAATTAAAAAAAGGATATTTTAGTAGACAATACACAATCAAAACATTAGTTTGTTCATCATAATAAATCTGAGCATAATTTTGACTTAAAGAATGCAGTTTTTGTTAGAAGAGAAAGTAATTTATTAAAGTGAAAAATATATTGAAAGTGATTTATTTTCCATGGTAAATTTATACTGAAGATATTACAACACATCTCCCTTCCTAACAAAACTACTGTGATTATGGATGTGAAATATTTAAAAATAATAATGATAAAAGCATTAGAAAACTTAATAAAATCAGCTAATGTTATGCAACCTGATATATTGGATGCCAAAAATTTAAAGTTAAGCAACCCTATATCTTCAGTGTTTCTCAATGTAGAATTGTAACCAGTGTTTGTTGTATTTTGTTCTGTCCTCCTAGATATGATTTGGTTAATACCTAGATTGGTGACCATTTGGGAATACCAGCTTAGATGTGTGGGTGATCTAATGGATAATGGCTCGGAATATTTTATTGGAGATCCAAGTTCTAATTCCAATTGGGTTCATTATATTGACTTACATGCAAATACCCTTGGAAAAGGCATGAATCCTCCTTTTCTGCCACCCCCAGCTATGAGTTAATTAGTAAGACTTGTATTACCAAATCAATATTATCTCAAAAAATTTTTACAATCTAAAAATATTTTAAATAACCTGCAATGGATTGATAAGCTGTAGAAAATGGATGAATGAATCATGCAGACATTTTAGTTTCGCTATTAAATGGGTATTGAAAGTTTTAGTCAATTTCAAAATCATTCCACAAAATGAAGTTTTTCCTTATGGATTTTTCAGCGTATTTCTTTTATTGTAAAATCAATAAACTGCATTCTCATGTCAAGAGCACACCCTGACGCTTAATTACATTTGTGTGTGTTTGTTGTATTCTTTTAAATCTGTCATCTTTCTGCAAAGAATGAAACCGAACCAGAAGGTTTCATTTGTCAATTGATATTTTATTTAAGTCTACAACAACTGACAACTTCACAATTTGTTCACTGATTCTTTTCACATCTCTCATTTCACAGCTATTGATCGCAGCACTTATGAAACATTGGGAACATCAAGCACTTGGCTGCATACACATGCATGTAATAATTTTGCAGCAAAGAAATCAATGCATAAATTCTATGCAGGATATTTGGTCACTCTCCATCCAAGATAACATCTATACATTCTTTCTCCTTTTCTTACATACACAAACTGATGGTACATCCAACAGTTTATCATCATCATCAGTCCAATGACCGGGTGTGGTCATATGGTTGATGCACAGCTGAGCATGGCTAGTTCTCTCTACATATCTGTTTTGAAAGACAGAGAAGTATTCATTCATGCATAGCCCATCCCTCTCCAGGTTAAACCACAGCTGATATCCTCTAGCTTGAAGATTCACCTTAGTCATGGGCACATGCCTGTTGATTCCATCAGGAAAACCCTCTGCCCTGGCTGTTGACTTCAGTCTATAAAGCCCTCTTCCCAAGTCTTCAACGTACCGGCCCAGTCCATCCAATCATGCTAGATGGTCACTGCACCCACAAGAAGGCTAATCCTCACTGTTAACAGGTTTTGATTTTAATCCTACTTTTTTGTTCACTCCCCTCACCAGAAAAGCCTGGTGGTGGAACGAGTTTAGTCGCTGATGACTTGATCATGAAGCAGGTAGTATTGTGTTACATGCTACCACCAGCACTCATAGAGTGACCTGACATAGTGACCAATACCTGATACAAAGAAGAAAAATTATTGGCCTGGCCAAGAAGGCCTTTATGTGTGGTCTTCAGTAGTCGTTCGTTAAGAAATCTTGTGTTTTGTAATTTGGTCAGATTTTAGAAATTGGGTCAAGCCTAGAACTTTTCAGCACTCTTATTCATTTGGATCATTATTTCTCAATCAAACTACAGACTTCTGCTCTCCTTATCATTTCATTCAAGAACAAGTCAACTTCATGAAAACTACAATGATTATCAAGTCTCTCTTTTTTACATTTTCTGTAAAGACCTTGAAGAGGTCTGGTGATTTGTTAATTTTAAATACTCAATACTGTAAAAGAGTAGTTGTTTTTTACTGTTTTAAGATGAATGAAAATTATTCATCAAAGTTTTCATCGGTAGACGAAATGGAAAAGTAATGGTTGATAGTCCTTCATCTAAAAATAAATAAAAAAAATAGTATCATTTTCTGTATCTTTGCTGATATATGGCCCATATAGTTGGCAGTGTTCCAGAAAATCACATAACTTAACAAAACCCTCTTTGAAGGGTTTTATCAGTAAAGGAAAATGGTAATAATTCTTTGAATATCGATATTTTCTTATCCCAAATATTTTACTCAAAGTAAGCCTTTCTTTGAGAATTTTATTGAGCAAAAAAATTTAATCCAGTAAAAGGTTTATTGGAAAACAATTCCAGTTTTGACATCATGGCTGCTAATCTTGTTT
>OZ038515.1:80419595-80424595 GCA_964036315.1 Acanthosepion esculentum
TATGTATATATATGTGTGTGTGTATATATGTGTATATATGTGTGTGTATATATGTATATGTATATATGTGTGTATATATATATATGTATATATGTGTGTGTGTGTGTGTATATATGTGTATATATTTGTATATATGTGTGTATATGAATATATGTATATGTGCATATATATATATGTATGTATATGTGCATATATATATATATGTATGTATATATATATACATAAAAGTGAACATAGAAGTCAACACTTAGAGTCAACAGTCCCGTGGCCTGACGATTACATCTAGCTTGAAACAGACTGTTGCCTCTAAGTGTTGACTTCACTTTTATATTTACACATGCTCTCTCTCTGATATTGAGCACTTTATACCATAAATATAGCACATCTTAAGACCATATTTCTTCATATATATATATATATATATATATATATATATATATATATATATACATACGTATTTATACATATGTATATTTACATATATATATATGTATTTCTATGACTTCATACAGTGATAGCTAGATGGCCATCCACCTCTCAAAGAGCTTCATCCACTCTTTTACCGGTCCTTATATTTGGCCTTGTTGAGATTCTAGCCTCCCTTTTCACCATACATACATACATACATACATACATACACATGCACACACACACACTGATTCTGATTCTGAAGCCTGTGACAATTTTGGCGGTATGCTTACAGGGTCCATCAAGGTTGAGTCAAGCAGGGAGATCTTTTGGCTCCTACATGGTTTTCTATCTATTTTTCAATTGTACTGCTTAATAAGTTCGGTGACTGCCATGATGGTATTATGATAAGATACAGGTCAACTGGCAAGCTTTTCAACATACGTAGGTTCACAGCAAAGATAAAAGTCTTTTTTAGTTTAGTGCACAACCTATGCCGATGACTGTGACCTGGTCACACACACAATTCAGCATGGACAGGAGTTCATGGATCGACTGTCAGGGTCATGTAAAGCTTTTGGACTGTCCATCAGCCTTGACAAGACAGTGGTGATATATCAACCGGCCCAAGAAATTCTGTATATTGAGGCATCAATTCATGTTGATGGTAGTCGACTTGGAGTAGTAGACAAATTTGTATACCTTGGTAGCACCCTCAATCACCACTGCTCCTTTGATGATGAGATAGCATTATGGATGAAGAAGGCCTCCAATGCATTTGCAGCACTCAAGTTCCATGTCTGGAGTCAGAAGGATATAAAAAAGCAGACAAAAATTAAAATATATAATGCCTGCGTTATGTCGTCTCTGCTATATTCATGTGAGACATGGGTAGTCTATTGCAGACATCTGAAGATACTGGAACGTTTTCATCAACGATGGCTTCGGTCTTTGCTTGAAATCCACTGGATGTCTCACACCCCTGATACTGCTGTTCTACAAAGGGACAATTTACTCTCTGTGGAAGCAATTATACACAAATACAGATTGCGATGGACAGACCATGCTATTCATATGGCAGATGAGAGAATGCAAAAACAGTTAATGTATGGAGAATTAGAGATGGGAAAAAGATTGCAGCACAATCCAAATCTTCATTAGAAAGACTGCATTAAAGAGTCACTAGGCAATATTGGTTTGAAAAACTGGGAGACTCTATCTGAAGACTGGGTTTCTTGGTGAGCTGGTATTGCTGATGGCTTCAAGATCTTCCATGAGGCATCACAAAAATATGTAAAACTGAAGAGAGAGGTTCGAAAGGGATCCCTGAGGTGCCAATGCAATTGGATATGTCTGTCCAGGGCAGGTCTGATCAGTCACCAGAAATCACACCAACAGTCTATTGCATATTGTGGTGTTAAATGACAACAACATTTAGTATAACATGCAAACTTTATTTTTCAATAATATACATTATATAGCATTTTTGTTTTGGTGTTAAGCAACAAAACATTTAATTTGTCATAAAATTTTTATTTCTCATTACAGAATAAAAAAAATAAGACACCCACATACATAATTAAAAACCTTAAAAATTACTATGACCATCACTATCTGATGCAAAGAAACAAACATTGTCATTTACAGTTTCATCATATGTGGTTCCCAATTAGTCATCTTATACTACAGATATCAGATAAAATCACAAACATTTACCTAGATTTTGGGTCTCCTTATACATGGAAATATACAGTATATGTGTCTTTTTTTTTTTAATAACACACACATTTTTAGAAAAGGAGAGACCACTAAAGAAAATAAGATGTTCTAGAAAGCAGCATTACATATTTCTAAGTATGAAAATGTGTAGAAAGTGAAGAAGCATCAGCTTAGAATTGGATGTCTCTCTCATATAATCTCTTTTGTGTAGACAATTTCCTGTTTGTTTTGATATTGCTTAATATCATGGCATTGTAAAATCAAGCAAGAAGGAAGGGGTCATTGACATTGTCCATTATTTAGGCTGAAAGGTGTGGCCCTTTTCTCTGTCTACTACACAAGAGTTTATAATGTCTCTATAATTTGGTGATGTGCTCTGTGATAATATGATGGGAAATCAGAGGAATTCATTGCTTTTCTCTCTCTTGACAGATTTGTTAGAAGAAGAACAATTTAAGGGCAAAGAAATGGATTTTATTCTATCATGACTGAATTTCCTTCAGCCAAATCAATATGGACAGCTATTGATCAGCTGATATATCCCTATGCACAGATACACTTGCATAATTCTATATGCTTGCTTTATTTTGTACTTAAATTAACATATTTGAATACACACACAGCTTTCCTATAACTGAGTGTTGCATAATTCCCATCACTGACAGGGGCTAATGTTCAATACTAAATAGAAGCTAGAATTTCAAATACTGATTTTTCAAAACAAACAGCTTCTCTCTTGGAAGATGGGTTGAGCAAATATGGAAGATAAGATATACAAATCAAAATATCAAATGAATAGTAGGTTATTTAATAACAGAATTTTTAAAAAAATTGTGCATTACAGCTTACATTTATACCCAAGATCCTACAACATATCACCTTTCCTAACAAAACTACTGCTATTATGTATGTGGGATATTTAAAAACAATAGTGGTGAAAATGAAAACAATAGAAACCTAAATTAGGTTGAATAGGTTATATATCTGGATACATCAGATGACAAAAATTTTTTTATTTAAAGCTGACATCCCTCTATATTCATAATTTTCATTGTAGAATTATAACCATTGATTGGTGTATTTGTCTTTCCCTACACCATGCACATATATATATATATATATATATATATATATATAGTTTTAAGGTATGCTATATTTATGGGTACTCAGTATCAGAAAATATAATGCAAATATAAAAGAAATAATAATATGGACAGTGAAGTCATTACCAAGTGGTGACAGTCTGAAGATTGTATTCAAGCAAGAAACAGACTGTTGCCATATGGGGTTGAGCTCACTGTCCACTTATAATTAGTTATATCTAAAATTTTGCATTTTATATATATATATATATATAAAATCATCCTCAGTTTGAAGTTCCTTCATGGGATGAAACATGTAACATACACTTTTTCCCCATTTTCTCATTTAATATATAAGTATTTATATATATATATATATATATATATATATATATATATATATATATTATAAAATATATTGGAAATAAAATCAGAGAGAGAGAAAGATATTAGAATCTATTACCAATGTTAGCAAAAGTGTAGTTAGTCATTATGTCCCCGTCATATTTTGTATACATTCCTGGATTAATAATACACACACACACACACACATTGTTGTTGACATTTTAATGTTTGTGCTAATTTCCTACTAGTAATTTTACTTATTTTCTGATTTGTTCACATTTTATAAGATTGCTTTCTTGTTAACAAACATTTCTGCCATTTTGACATGACTACAAAAGTTATATTCTTTAGATGACCTTTCTTTATCCCAAGGGTCAAGTAAGTCTTACATCTTTTGTTCATTAAATCAGCACTATTTTGTTATTTTTCAAATACAATATCTTGTTATTATTATTAAATTTTAACTAATTTTCTTTTTAATTTTATTTCTGTTGCTTTTTATTGGAATTCTCAGATCATGAAACTCTGACAATCAAGTAAGCTGCATCAACTGAAAATAAAGAATAAATGTCCTTCATTTACAAAATTTACAAACTATTGTATTTTATCTTTCTTTAAATTCTGAAAGATATCTGTCTTTCTCAGGGTTTTGAGAAAATGAACCCTCTCTTTATATGAGTATTAAGGTGAAAGGTTAATAGTCAAATATCAGTCTCCCAAAATGAAATACCACCATATAACAAGTATAAATGTAGATATTTTAAAAGCTTTTGAGGATGTTTGAATAGTTGAAGAATAGAAGTGAATGATTCAAACCCCAGTTGAAGCAATTTGTGTTCACTTTCCACTGATGTCTTTGTAAAAGGCATAAATCCACTTTCCCCACAAGCAGGGCCGATATAAGCCCCCCCCCCCCACTCTACTATATTTCAGTGTTCATAAGATAGTATTCATACAAAATACAAATTTTATTCTAACCTAATTATGCACAATAATGGATCATATGCAATATAGTTGAACAATTCAACTAGAAATATTGAAACTAAATCCAATGTATCTAAATACAAATTAGAGACATAATAGATCATTCCATTTCAAATAAATCAACAATATTTTGTGACAATTTTTAACATCAATTTGATATTTTTCTTGGTAAAAAATTGAATATTTTTAACACATTCAATGTTGGATAAAAAATATAAAATTTCATATTGTGTTTTTTCAAGATTTAACATGAGTGAAACAAATACATAGATTTGGTAAGAAAAAAAAGAACCCAGAATTAAATGCAAATCTGCAAAGATTTTTCATCCTTCAATAGTCAGTTGTGCTTGTTTAACTTGTAATGATGTACGTAAATGTAGGTTGAAAAAAAGCAAATGTTGATAACATAGCAAAGGTCACAAAGCACTGCCCGAGGCCCCAAAGCTTTCCCCCCAATCAGGA
>OZ038515.1:80432095-80477095 GCA_964036315.1 Acanthosepion esculentum
AACTTTATATAATATGTATTATATATGTGATAGATATCCAGTTGATTCTTGAAATGAAATTTTACCAACCAATGGATTTCTTTATATAATACAATTTTTGTTTGGAATGCTTTGGTTGGTAACACATTGAAAAATAATTACCTTTAGGATATTATCATTTTTTATTTCTCATTTAGGGCGGATAGCAATCCATAATTTAAAAAAAAATAAAACTCTGTCTACTTGAGGATTTCATGATGTCAAATCCTTAATATCTGATCAGGTTAAAATTGATTTTTGAATATTGATCATATCAGATAGCCTCCAGAAATTAAAGAAATTTCTCCCCAAGTATATTTTCTAGTATAATTTCTACATTCTCTCATCTGTGATTTGTTTTATTTTTGTAAATAAATGTCTCATTTCTCTGTCTCTTATCTGGATTAATCATATTAAAAGTAGATGTGGAAAAACTAAATCACCCAATAAAAATTGATGACTTTTATAACATGGGCAACGCCAAGTAATTTTGCTCATCTCCGCAGGGTATTTACTATTAGATATTTTGCAAAATAAAATGGACAAATTCATTCTTTTTTGTCTTGTCTCAATGTCAACTTGACTTGATCATTAGACTTGAACTCTTGAACTAAAGATTTCTAATTCATTTATTAGTTTTTTGTTTCTTTTATGGCTTTAGATTTTATATATTTATACAGTTTTACTTGTTACTACATAAGGCTTAAATTGTTCAAAACTTTGGGTGGGATACTTGTTCATTGTGTTAGACTCAAGTGACTGGACATAGATTTTTCTAAATGATTTTTGATACTTGCTTGGGATTAAGAGCTTTCGAGTGTTTAGATTAAATCTCATCCACATTAGTAGAGCAGATTTGCCACTACTTTTTTAGGCTGCCTGTTCATTTTGGGATATTATTAAGACTCTATGATAACATTAGGCAGTTTTAACAGGGGCATATTGAGATCACTTAACTGTTTTGTTTATCAAAGTGAGCCAATCATTTATACAAAAATAAATAAATAAAATAAAACTCTTGTCTCAATTTGAGAGTTGATTTGCAATGTATATATTTTTTCTCTCAGTAAGAGAACCGAAGAATGAGGAGAGATGATATTTGTTTTTGTTTCCTTTTTATTTTGCAGCATATCATATATAAAAATTAACATAGATTGTTAATTATAGATCTTGCAAGATTAGATTTGTATCTCTTGTCTCTGTGAATCAAATTGTGTTTGCTGTGATGTGGCAGCTCACTAATGTTGTGAATTCTAAAGCAGATATTTGCATCTCTATGTGGATGGACAGATGGTGGCACAATGGAAAGGACGAAGGGATGGATGGCTGGCTGGATGGACAGTGAGATTAGCTAGCAACTACCAGTGCAGCGACCACAACCACAACACCAACGATGATGATGGTGGTGGGCGGCCTTGGCATCAGTCGTCAGGGATGCAACTGGTGATCAATTGCAGGCTGACTGAATGACTCATCCTTTGGCAACCACAGACGTAAAATGCTGAGACATCTTCCTGGTTGTTTTCTTGTTTTTATTGGGATGGAAAGAAGATCTATAGGATGTCAGTGCAGACAGAGGCTGGGTGCAATTGGGATAAATTTGTTTTACTCTGTGTTTTAGTATAGTTTTATGACACTTGTTTTTGTCTCTTGTATCAAGAGGCTTAGTATTAATGAATATTCTGTCCTTATTGCTTTCTGGTTTGTGATTCATTAACTTCAATCTTGGGCAGAATAACCTCTTGGATTTGCTTATGGTAGACTGTTGATATCTGATGATAGACTTTGTATAGGCAATGACTCATTAAATAGATTTCTTTTTGAGATTGTAAAAGATCCTCGATCCCCAGTTACAATGCCGATAGCAGGGACAATGGATCAAGTGAGAAGATTATATTCCAACTAATATGTTGATGATAGTTGGCTAGACAGTTTTTCCAAAATATTTCACCCCTCATTTTCTGACCAGGAAGTGTATTCATGTATTGGATTTTAGTGCAAAGAAATTCTATTACTTACCCATTGTATTATACCAGCAATATGACTACAGATAAAAATGAATGACAGTATGTTGTATCACAGAAAATGTTGGGTTCATGCCTTTCTCAACAGCATTAAGTGAAATTAACATCAGAATTCAAACACAATTTAAAATATATTAAAATTTAATTACCCAAATTATCCTAAGCAGTAATGTTGCTTAACTTTGTCATTTAAGCATGAGTCTTCCTTATAAAGAGGTGCTGAAAAGTTCTCAGCCCAGTCAAGAAATGATTTCTAAACAAATTCCGATGTTTGTTCATTTGGTCAGATTTTAGGAAGTGGGTCGGGCCAATAACTTTTCAGCACCTCTCCCCCTTATTCAAACATTCATTCATTCATTCTGCTATGGTCACCACTCCCCATATTTCTGTTGTAATTGTGGTTCATGGTGACATGCAATGGCTTGCCAATTCCTTTTGTACCAAGCATGTTATGGTTACACCCCATCCCTCCTCTTAGAATTTCCTCCACCCACTAGTAAAGCCGTTGACCTCTGAGGTGCAGTTCCTACGCCTGGGCTGGCAACTGGTTGATGTCTGTTTGTCACAGGTGGGTTGGAGAGAGCCATTCCCCTTCATCAGTCGGGTCGGGAAAACATTCTGACTACCCTCACACTTTAACTGGCAGATCATTGTCGTTGACCAGAATGTAGCTGTCACAGTACCCATGTGACTTCTTGAAGCCCTGTGTAAGAATTCGATGTAGGCCGTAGACCAGTACAGTTTGCATCCCAATTCACCTGAGTAAACCAGGGTTGAACATTTTGCTGCAAAGCTCCTACCACTGATGATACACCCATAAACACACACACACACACACACACACACATATATATATATATATATATATATATATATATATATTTTACACTAGTCAGAGTAAAACAGTTTGCCATTAAATGTACTTCTTCTTATTATTATTATTGCTGTTGCTTTAAGTGACAATAATAGAAACGACTCAATAAATAAGAAAAGTATAAAATTATCATCAAATATATGTAAAAAATTTTATTCTTGTTGTTAAAAAATATTTGAAAGATAAATATAAACATATAGTTATAAGTTAATTAATTGAAAATAAATTTTTCAGTTATAAATTTTTTGTTCCAAAGAAAATTTTCAGGATTCATTTTGCAAGATATTTTTTGATTTACTACTGTTCAAATTTTATGATGTAAAGAAAAAATGTTGCTTCTATTAGTTAACACTTAAGTAAAGAAAATTAAGGGATCTTCTAGTCAGGGTAGTAAAAGAAAATGAGAAAAAGGGGCTAACCATCAACTGCAAGATGCCAAAGAAGAAAAACCCAAAATGTGAGTTACGAAATGGAAATGTCAACATCAAACAAGGACAGAAGTTTAAATATCTGGGAAGTGTTTTAACAGAAAAAAGAAAATGTGACATCAAAATTTGAACGCACATTGGATGAGTGAAAGATGCCTTCCAAAAGCCAAGCAAAGTAATGGAAACATTTCATTAGAAACAAAGGAAAGGAGGGTTGGATTGCCATGTGATATCCATCTTCTGATATGGCAGTGAATGTTGGACAATCTTCTCACAAATGAAAGAGAAAACTAGAAGAAGCAGAAGGATACTGAGAATTCTATGTGCAGAGCATATTGGGGACAAGAGAAGTATGGGAAGGCATCAAGCCACCTACTTGACAGGCTTGTGTGAATGGAGGGTAGAAGAGAAGTGAGGAGGTTTAGCAAAGAGGGAAAAACTTTTAAGAACCACAAGAGATAGGAAGTTTTGGAGAACCATGATTGCCTGTGTCCTGAAGGGATGTGGTGCATAGAAGATGATTTAGAGAACATTTTATAAACATTGTGATTTATCATCTGGTTGAAAATTATTTAATCTTCATATATTTAAAAAGTGTAAGAGGTCTTCATAATTTTTTTAAAGAATAAAATACTGTCTTGTTCTATCATATATTCTGCGTGTGTATGTGTGATTTGATTCCCAATATCTAGAAGGTGAGATTTATTACCCCAAACTCTCATACAACAGGATCTTATTAACCTCCCTTGGACCTTATCTCATAAATAATTTCAGAACATGTCAGCTCCTGTTAAAAGTCATATTTCTTTAGTATTTGAAGCTTCTTGTATAATAGAGAATTCCATTTCTTGCAAAGTCTCCTAGAAAAATGTTATTATTTTATAAGCCAGTGTATAAGGGGGTGCTGAAAATATTTAAAACCAACTTACTTCCCAAGTTCTGACCAAATACTAGAATTTCTTGAATTTTAATATTTTGTCTGAATTTGGGAAGTGGGTTGGTCTGAGAATTTTTCAGCACCCGCCCTGTTTATTTTGTGTAAGTAGTGTAATCATTGACAATTTTGCTAGAAAGGAAACTTAATTTTCTCAACTGATACATACTTTTATTGTAACCTTTGTTTCACAGATGTATTTCTACAAGTGACTCCTAAAGTCTGTATTGTTAACATTTTCCACTTGTGTGCATTTGATGCTGATCTAGTGACATTAGTGTTTGTCTTGTTAGATTGGAACCACTTTCAAGACAATCCCCGTTGGCCATTCGTTATGCATTAGATGCTTCTGATAAGAGATGAAATACATTCATCAATTTTCAGACATCTTTTAACTTGATATCATTGGATAACTTTATGATAATGTTTGACTGTTAGATTCGTTCTGTTCATTCTCTCAGAAAATGGTCGCATTGGCATGATGATGGCATGTTGGAACATTACGTCAGAACTTTGTTGAAACTGATTTTATGGAAATTAAGATATATGAAGGCGATTTAGATGCTTATTCAAAGTATTATAAAATCTTTTGCAATTTTTTTTAATAAATAATTCTGTCTTCATTTTTATACTGTTGTTCACTCAATACAAGGCCCAAGAGCCGCTCAAGGCAGAGTTTTTATTTTTTGTTTTAAAGAGTCTAATTTTTATTAAACACAAACAATAAAAAATGTGTCAACTACCTAACAATCAACAGCAAATAACTTTGTTTAAGCTTTGATAATAAAGTTTCACAATAACTCATTTTTCTTTGTAATTAACTAATTAAGGTAAAAATAACATACAGGAGAAATTTACTTTGTATTTATTAATAGAATCCAAAGAAGAAATCATTTTCTTTTTCACTTTTTCTTGATTGACTTTTGCTTTGTTTCTTTTTTTTTCTCCTCTGAAATACTTAACAACAGAAGTATTTAATTCTGCTTTATATTGCAACTTTGAATAATGTCTTATTTTCTTACTATTTATCTGAAATTCTAACCAATTCATTTAAAGCATAATCATATTGTCTTGAGTGATTTTTCTCAGTGTCTGTACCTTTATTATTCTTTAGACTTTCTTAGGAAGAAGTGATTTTCATTGATGGGAAGCAGTTCTCAAATTGAAGTTAACCATTTTCACAGGACTATGATCACTTGGCCATAATTTTCTGTAATAAAAAAAAAAAGCTTTTTATTGCTTTTCAAAATAATGTTTTATTTTTTCTTGTAAAGTTTTCATTTTATCTAATTTGGGATTCAGTCTTTTGACCCAGTGCCCATCATCTTTGCATAGTCTTGTTACTGGCATTGTCATGATGAGAGACAATAAAAGTGATCAACTAAATTGGCATGCCACTTTTTCCTATAATTACTTAGCAAATCAGATCAACATATGCCTGACATTATAAATAGTGACATTGAAACATTCGACTGCACATATTTTTCCTTCTTCATGTTGAATAACTCATTCAGAAATATCTAAACTGTCAGCTTTATATGATCACTTTCTCAGATCAATGGTTAAAAATGGCTTTGAGCAAATGAAAACTGTAGCTCTTAGCAAGAAGGATGATCCTTGCTAAGAGCTACAGTTTTCATTTTGACCTTATGGACTAGTGGTACAGAATCACTAACAAGGGACTTGTGCTAAATAACAGAAACCACATCACTCAATAAATGTCAACAGTAGCAACAACTAAAATTGATAGCAATTGTAACTTGAGAAAATAATGACATAATCAAGATGTTAACATTCCACACTACTTCAAACAAACAGTTAGGGAGGAAGCCTCAATCAATACTAGAAAGAGCAATAACAGTGGATTTGAGAAACCTGTTTTCCTGGAAAATTGTTTTAAAAGAAAGATTTTATAAATTTAAACTGAAAGCAAGACTGGCTTCTTATAAGGAAATGGCTAATATTATCATTACCATTATCAATATTTTGTAAGCATGACCACTTGCAAATGCAAGTGGCTGCAAAGAAAAAGGCCATCTCTTCAGAACGGATATCAATAATTTAATAGCAAATATTTTATGAAAATAAATTTGATTGGCTTATTAAACTTTTAATAGTTGCTAATGAAGGAAGTATTTTGCTTTAAAGCAATTCTTTTATGTCGAATTTTTCTGGTTTGCTATGTAATAACACTGATATTTTATTTTTGGAGACACAGTTACAATTATTGGAATTCATAATTAAATTATTATTAGTTAAACAATTACTATTATGCCTCCTTTTTGCATGCGTTAACTTGTACAAATTGTTGATTACTAACAAGTATATTGAGAAAGAATTGATGCTATTCCACTTTCAATAAAACATCCACCTGAAAATTATCATTGCAAATGTCACCAAAATGCATGTTTCAATCTCTAAAATATTTCTTTGGAATAGTGCATCCATGAGTTGGTGCCTGTTCATGCATGGCCAACATTTTGAGTGATGTTCATTTCTTGGAGACTAAAGAATCTCTAAAACTTCTGAAATGTCTCGGTAACTGATTTTTCAATTCTACCATAATTACTGTGTTCATACGAAGATGGCTTCTTTCTCCTTGATTCTTCTCCTGCTTTCAATGTCTGCTCACTGAGATTTTCCTGTCAAATCAGATCTTGTCAGCTTTTCTTCTTTGAAAGAATCTCTTACTAACCAAATGGGAAATATAAATTTATATAAACAGGTGGACTGACACAAAATTCATTTCAGACTCACATTATTGGTTTTTTTTTTTTTTAATATACACTTTTATAGTTACATGTAAAATTCTGTCACTTGATGCATCTAAATTTGTGTGTTTTTAGCTTTAACAAGCTTACAAGGATTTTTTTTATCTCTGACTTTTAAGAAATATCTTTAAAGTTGAATAAAAAAAACCTTAATTTCATTTAAGCATTCATTTTTATCTATTCCAAGTGTTTTGTTAAAAAATCAAATTTAGTCTTGTTTCCTTTCATTTGTCTTCATCTAAAAATGAATTTTAGTCTTTTCTATATAGAGTCCCAAAATGTAAACTGTTTCCTGTGTCAGCTCCTCCTCTAATTATTTTTTTTAACATGTCTCTTTCTACCATAAAGTTTAGTAGAAGTTGATGTCTGTTGATCACCCATCGCTTTACCAGATATTAAATGTATTAAGGGTTCTTTATAATCATATTAAGGTTGCTCATTCAAATATTAGCCAGAATCAGCATTGCTTATTATTAATCAAATGATTATAGATGTTTATCATAAGTAGGTATTACCAAAATCACTTTCTTTTGTAAGACTATATTTTCTTTTTTTACAGAGATTTGATTAGGAATTTTTTTTAAGTAGAGGCTACAAAATCAATACAAGGAAGTGATTTTCTTTTTGTCTTGAATTTTGCAGAGTAAGTAAGGAAGGAATCAATGTTTCCTGCAATCAAGTAAGGAATCAATGTTTCCTGCAATCAACGGTATCCATAAATCTTTCTTTAGAGGCTCATCATTTGGCCTGAGTATGTGTTGCTTAAATAAATCTTTTTCAAATTTTTTATTTTCTCTCTCAAGCACTTTGTCATTTTGTTACTAACTTGAACATCTACCTTTGCAGACAGTGTTTGCCTTCTGAAAATGTTTTAAAATTTCAAATTCACATTAATAATTGATTTTTACTGTGTTTCTTTGGTTAGCCTCATGGTACATTAATGGATGAGTATGCCTGAAGTTTTATCACTGGCCAGCCTCACCTAAAAGGAAGGTTAAATTTAAAAAACATTTGCTTTTCAAGCTTAGGCTAAAATTTACATAATATATATGTGTAATATAGATATAAGTACCCACTAAACTTAGTTTATTCTAGTCTAGGAGAGTAAAAATATCGTTATATCCTAATCTTTCAAGTAAGAAGGGGTGTCTCTATAATAACTGGGCTTGAACTCTGACATCAGTAGCAAATATGCAAGTTCCTCCACTTTAGTGTGTGTGTGTGTGTGTGTGTGTGTGTATATTACTATTAATAACTCAACAAGATTTATTTTCTTTCTCTTTTTATAAGTAATACTTAAAATCAAACTGCCTAGTGAACAGGATTTTACCTTTGACCTGTCCAGAATTAAATTTTGACACATAAAGACAAAGAAAAAATGTCCAGTGTTGTTTTTAGCCAACATTAAATGAATCTATAAAAAAAAAAAAATGAACAAATTTTTGGGATGCATTTTTATTTTACTTTTATTGTATTTTCTTTCAAAAGAGAAAAAAATATTTTTACACAAATAGAAATTAGTTTTCTTTTTTAATTTTCCTTTTTTCTGAAGAATCTAAAGATGTTTCTAAGGAAATTGACATTAACTTATTTATAGAATCAAAATGAAATCCAGATGCTTAATGTTTGACTTTTTTCTTCTACATCTGCAATTATATAAATTTTAGTAGTTAAAGCATTGGACAGGAGGAAACAAGTCTATTGGTGTTAACTTGGTTTTACCTAGAGGCAAACTAGATATGAATTATTATTTACATTTGGGCTAATGTCCTCATCTTTGTTGTTATGACATTGAACTAGAAAAAAATCTGCATCCATTAAGATTTTTTTTAAAGGAAAGGATATTGTTTTTTTATTTTATTTCTTATATTTTATAACTTCTGAAGAAATAAGGAGACATTTACAGAAGACAAAAGGTCAGTCTTCTTTACTTTAAAAATCTAGTTGTTCATTTACCTCTTTAGTCTTGGCTTATACTGACTAGGTAAGAATATAATTTTTTACTTTGGAGTGATGAAGACACAGTCTATTCCAATGTGATAGTTTTTCAAAACCAAAATAATGTCCTGATGATAAAAAAGAGCCTTACACATGATAAACTCAAAAACAGATGTTTTCTACTTTTATTGAGCAGTATTTCTTCTTTACTGCAGGCTATTCAAGGAGAATAGAACAACTTCAAGCAAGCAAAAACTGATTTCCTTTGTGTTCCGCTCTTTCTTTCTCTCTCTGTGTTAGAAGCTATTTTGATAGCAAACATTATGATTAATGCTAAGTCAGCTTTTCTTCAAGGGATTAGTTCCTCCCTAATAGCAACAAATGAAACAATCTGTGGTTCTTAGTAAAAGTCACTGGTTGCTATGGGTCACACTCACAGCTTGCTTTGTACAAATATGACTAGGAAAAATATTTCTTAACATTGAGCTCTTCTTCTATTGAGTGGAGATTGGGTAAATTAACAAAGAATAAACATCTTTGACTGTTTGTACCAAGATGTTATGAAACAATGTAAGTATATTTTTTAATTTCTATATTTTTCTGTGTGTTATTTACTAGCCCAATGTTTACAACTCTGGACTACTTAATGTTTAAACTGGATTTTATTTAGTATAGAAATACTATTTACATTGATTTTGATCAGGGAAAGTCGTTTTCTGATATCATTAGCTTTTCAAATATTATCGGATAGACCTCATAATATTGTAGGCTTATCATTGGAAAAGTACTTTTTAATTTAAGGTTCCTAAATTAATTCTAATGTTAATTTTTTTTTTCTTTTCTCTCTTAAAACTGTATTAATTATATTTTTTTAAGAAAAATAAAACTGTAAACTTTCTAAGTCTGATAATTAAATGTTTTCTCTTTGATTGAAGTGAACTTTATTGATAAATGAAAAGCATTTTAGAACTTTATTAAATGATGGCATGTAGATCATGTCCTTTGAATATATGAAGCAAAAACATGAAAATTTGGATTTCTAAAATGCTTCCAAAATATAAATTATCAATATTTAGATTTTGGTAAAATTTAACCTTTATACCTACAAAAAAAATGGCGTATCAAAGGAAGGTTTTTCTCTTGATATCACTATTACCTTATGCTCCTTTGACTCCCTTGGTAATGTTGAATGTTGGTTTTAAAACATTGTTTAGAATTTCAATAACAAAAATATTATACACTATTTAGTTGTTAGATTTTTATTTATAAGACTTATTTTATATTTACAAGATTATAAAAACATGTGAACCAACTACAAATGCAATATTTATCATTTATTATAAATAAATAACTATCTATTTTTATATCAGAATACTTCTTGTTTTAAGGTATTTTTTTATAATCATGATCTAGGATCAAGGATACTAACCCTTTCTTACTCTTTTTTTGAAAAATGTAAATTTTTAAAAAAATTTTAAATTATTGCTAATTTTGAAAAAATAAAGTTTATGTGAAGCATCTCTAAAAAATCTGCAGATAGATTATCTATTCTCAGCCAAATGATGAAGAAATCTTAAATGAAGAATGCAACTTGACCAAAGCAATCTGTGAAACCAGTGTATTGTGTAAATTGGAATGTCTGGCAAAACATCGGCTAATTGCCAATCAAATCGAAATATTCACATTTTTATAATTTTGAAAATTTTGAAAATATAAAATTAATCTTGTAAATAAACACTCTAACAACTAAATAGTGTGTAATATTTTTGTTGTTATTAAATTTCTTGACATAGCTTTTTAAAACAATAAACATTTCTGAGGGAGTATACATTAATAGCAGTTGTCAAGAGAAAAACTATTTTTTTAACACATTGTTTTTTATATAGGTATATAAGTTAGACATTGTCAAAGTCAACGCCAAATATAGCTTCCATGTAATGGGTGCCACCAATGGATGGAGAAATGCTTCAATAATCTCATAATGACTAACTGACTTTTCACTTTTCATCACATTTCTGAGGACTTGAAAAGTTTAAACAAAAAGTTAATCAAAACAATTCCTCTATTTGCTTTAAGGTCATTGAAGCGGGGGAGGAGATTTAATGTAATGGACACTATTGAAGCAAATAAATGATCATTTTTAGTATTAGTCAATTTAATCCGAACTAGTATTAATTGTAGGTTATTGATAAATGTTAGTTTTTAATAAGGAAAATTTTAAATAATGAATATGAGATACTTATATTTTATGAAGATTATGAATCAGATTGTCTTTTATTGATCAATGGCTATTGATAAAGGGGTGCTGAAAAGTTCTTGTCACAACCCACTTACCAAAATCTGACTAAAAGACCAAGCATCAAACTTTTTGTAAACTACAGGTTGGGTTGCAAATTTTTCAATATCTCCTTTGTATACACATGTACATTCAGTACAAGTATTATATTTTTGTAAATATGATAGCAGTTATACATAAAGGTTTCAAAAGGATTTACTTTTTTGACTGTAAATAGT
This sequence comes from Acanthosepion esculentum, assembly GCA_964036315.1. Taxonomy (NCBI): domain Eukaryota; kingdom Metazoa; phylum Mollusca; class Cephalopoda; order Sepiida; family Sepiidae; genus Acanthosepion; species Acanthosepion esculentum. The sequence continues at coordinate 80,443,597 of OZ038515.1, forward strand.
TTTAATCTGTCTGAACTATCATTTGTCAAATTTATATTTGGACATTAATTAGTATTTTTAAGTTAATTATTTTTCCAATAAGAAGGAATTCTTTGGAGTCTGTTTATATATTAGATGAACTTAGATGGTTATCCTTGTTAACTACTGTTTAGTGTGTGTGTGTGTGTGTAATGTTTACAGGGTCCAGTTCTAATACGTTCAGATGGTACATGTTTTTATATGTTACCTAAATTAAAGATGCCTGATAACAAATCATATATATATATGTATATATATATATATATAGCATAATGGGAGGCCACGTATACTTTCTTGATATGTATATAATATCTGGATAAAATAAATGAAACAAAATTGGGTGTTTTTTTTTATGAAAGTATTTATTTCTGTGTTTTTGTATATATTTATTTAAACAAACGCTGTAAACAAACACACAAACACAGTATCTTATTTGATTTCTGAGGAAAGACCGAGGTGGTCTGAAATATTAAATAAATATATACAAAAACACAGAAATAAATACTTTCATAAAAAAAAAACACCCAATTTTGTTTCATTTATTTTATCCAGATATTATATATATATATATATATATATATATATATGATATTACACATTGAGTGCTGCTGTTAATAAAATAGTGGTCAATGTAATATAATGGACCTATATTTATTAATATAAACTTAATAGCTATGTTATATTACTTCATGTTACTGGGAAGGAAAAAAATGTATATATATATATATATATATATATATATATATATATACATACACATACACGCATACAACATTTCAACACTTGACAACAATGTCAGCTTTTCATTATTCATCAGATACTCTGCAGGAATTTGTTGTGTACAAATAATCAATTTGTTTCAGCTGTCCTTACTTTGTCTTTATAAATATTACAATGCTACAAACAACAGTCATATATAAATCTAAAGCATATATATATATATATATATATATATATATATATATATATATATATATAATTATCAACACCAAGATCTGCTACTCAGTTTCATGTAAGGAACCTGAAGCTTTATATAATATATATATATACACATTTGTGTGTTTGTGTGTGGATTTAATAGGTCGGTTAATGAAATTCAACAAATAAAAAGACAGCAAAATGATAAAAATATTGTCAATAAAACTGATATTTACTATATATAAGTAGACCTTTTGGCTAAGCTGAAGCACAAAGAGAAATATTTTAAAGTTGGAATTTTTGGATATGCCTGTGTTCACATTTATGTCCTTTTTCGACAAAACAAGAAATAAAGTGGGACTTGCTCCTCTGGGGAAATTTGTTGTTGCTTTTTTTTTTCTCTCCAGGGATTTACATTTACTCAGAGAATATAGTTTCTAATGGTAAGAGTTTAGAATCAGGATCAGATGCACATTTTGTGCACAAAATGAAAATTGAAGAACTTTTATTATTTATCACATTAGAAAGAGAATTTTTTTTCTAAAGAAATAAGTTGATGGTATCTCGTATGGAATGTTAAGTTTGCAATGAAAGCATTAAACTGGTTTCAACAAAATGTTTTGATGGTTAGACATTAAGGTGTCTGTCTATAAACTATCACTGGATGATTCATCTATTCATGCTCAAGGAATAAAAAAAATTGATTGCATTTAAAGATTTTAAGAGAAGAAAGAACATTTTGACCATAGGAATATATTTGTGAGTAAATATTCAGAAAAGAAAATCACAAACATATTTGATAATTTGGTCACAACTCTAAATGAAATATACAAATTTTAAATATAGAATGTTGTACATGCTCGTCTGGGTCCCTATTCTAGACTTTTACTCATATTAAAAGAATATAGGCATGAATTTTTGACTATTCTAAATTGTGTAAAAGCTTATTACCACTTTAACCTGGGAGAATGAAAACTTGAGCAGACCAGCATTTAAAAAAATGCTACACTCTTATGACTGATCTCGGTTTTGTTTTTTTGTTTTTGTTTTTTTTACTCTAAAGGCTTTTTGTCTAATTTTTCAGTTTGATGAAATCTCTTCTGCTTCAGTTCTATTTGCATGTCTCTTTTAATAATCATAAAATACTGTAGAGTAAGTGACCATGGTTAAATGTAAATGGCAAAACTGTCCAACAAACAGAATTGACAAAGTTTGTAATAAATGATAACAAGAAAAGTAAAGAACAGCAAAAAATAATATTGAACAAGCAGACAATATATGCAAGACAAAGCAAGAGTAATAAGGCAAAAAGTTCACAAACTAAGAATTAGTATTGAAACACAAGAGCGAATTTAGATAAATGAATGTATTGTTCTGGCTTCATGACAGGACAGACCAGGACTGAATCAGATGAGATTGAGAAATGGCCTATCTTATTGGCTAGGAAGAAATCCTAGCATGCATTTATGTGTTTCTGCCTATAAATTAGGGAGAGGAAAATGTTTTACAGTCATTCCAGTAAGAATTGAAACCAACAAATGCCGATAGATCTTTATAATATATAATTCATAAAGGAAATGATATATTTGTAAGAATCTGCGCAATATCTGGGACCACACTTTTCTTGGATGTTGGCTGAAATCCCAACCAAATTTTAGAAAAATTGAATTCTTTTTTTTCTTTAACCATTATCACTCTGTATGTGACTTTATTTGCTGTACAAAAAAGTTTATGTTGACATTGAAGGTGACTCTGATCCCTGAAAAATGGTGTTTGAATTTCATAGTTGTGTTGTCATATCCTGCTATGGCAACCAAATGAGTAAAATTAACAATAAGGATTCTGCAATTGAGATGCCTTGAAAAAGAATGCAGTGGAAAGGAAAGTAATATTAGTAATGCAGGGTGCTAAGGATTAAAAACAGGAAGAAAGTTTCACTCATTATAATCTTCTTATTCTGTATTTTTAAAGCCAGAACTACAAAAGAAAAAATGATCTAAACTTTAGGATATCTTCTTTCTTTTAGTTTAGCATGAAAAAGATAATGAAAGGGTGTAAATTAATTTATGCAGCATTTTGTGTAAAAACAGATGATATATTGATTTGCATGTGTATACAATATTCAAAATTGACATCTGCTGGAGCTTCTGACCTTTTGTTTGACTTGATGACAATAAATAGAATAACAATATTAGCAGCATTATTAGGATTCACAGTGTTGTCAACTGAAATATTCCCATTGATACCAGTATAGCAAATCAATGTCAATATACATGTCAATATAACTTTCTTACATATATAAGATACAAACACACATGTATCATAGAGGGAAGTTCTTTAAACCCAAATTTGAAACTTTGATAGTCTGATCCCAGCCAGAAATGTATCATTATATACAATCATGTATGTCTATATTCCAACACTTAAAATAATTTAAATGTAAATCATACAAAATTTAACTTTTGAGTTGGATTCTCATAAGTGTATTGATAAGTTTTTTCAGCTTAATTCCAGTCACATGTTTAGTGAATATATCTGATGCATTTTGCTTAGATGGAATATATACAAAATGTTTAACACCTTTCTGCAACTTGGATCTAATTGATTGATATTTTATGTTCATATATTTTGATCTTTGATGTTGTACCAGATTTTTCACAAGGTCTAAATTATCTTATCACAATGTTCAGTGGCAATCAACTAAAGCTGAATTATTATATTTTTCACAGGTTGATAGGGTGACAGTTTGACATTTTCTAGTTTTACAAGATATTAACTATTTGGCAACAATCATGACATCTTAGAATTACTGCTGTCTATATAACAGAAATTAATCTCACATGTTTAAGTGGCTTTTTGAAGATAAGATTTTTATGCTGGCTTCTTTTTAGATAATGTGAAACCTGTTTCTCTTTTAAATTGGCACAAGCAGGCTTTTCATGGTCATGTGGCAACTTACAGTATAAGACAGATGTGGTCAAGCGGCCATCATAACATAGATTAAACTTTCAATTTTGATTTCTGTACTTGTCAGCATTATTAGGATTCACAGTGTACTTGTCAACCAATTCAGTACAATGCTCTCACCTTGTTTATTTCCATTACACAAACACTGGATTTCTGTTTACAATTTGGTCTACCATATTTGCTTAGAACATTTTTATATATCTGGATTGGTTGATTCTAATTACATTATCTTCATATATGAATTGAACACAAAGGAAACAAGTAATTTCACTGAGGTCCTTCATTTGTAAATTTATGACACAATTGTTTCATCACATCACTGAGTGTAGGACTAGAGTTTGTTGTAATAATAATATTATCAACACAACATTTATCATTTTTATTTTTAACATGTTTAATATTGATGCAAAAGTAGACAATAATTGAATTCAGACTTAATGAAATAGGAATGCTATATAGTATTCTGTTTCTGCTCATTTTGTTTCACACTAAGTAACAAATTATTTAGTCTATATATTAGTTTTTCACAGTTTTTACCATTAATTGCAAAACCTTCTGATTGTTTTACATACAGTTCATAATCGATTGGAGCATTTACATAAGCAATTTTAGCATCTGTTTAGTAAGCAACTAATTGCATTAATGCTTCGATACATATAGGGGAATATGTCTCAAGATAATACTGGGGATTTGGGAATATCCCTCTGTGACAAATTGGGCCTTATGTTGTTCCTCATTATTTTTGTTGGATTTAATCCTAGCAATTCAATCTTCTCTCCACCAGTATCCCTACCCCCTGATAAAGGGACAAGTTCATATGTATTATTTTCCTTTAGCGTATTCATTTCATCCTACACGGTGTCTTGCCAGTGGCTTCAATAACAAATGATGGCTTCTTGATATGTCTTGAGTTCATTAATAAGTAAAAAATAATTTACTAGCAGTACCTACAAAAATTTCATGGTTTTCCTATTTGAATTCCCTGATGAATAATAATAATTATAAAGTTAATGATTAGATAAGCTCCTTGCAAAATCCACAACAATAAAATACTCATGGAAATTCCCCAATAGCCTTGTTAAATATTTGAGCTTAACAACTTTAATTAAAGTAACAATAATAAGTATGAATGCAGGTCATTATTTAAAGAAGTAAGAGGATACAAATGAAAAGATTTAAAATTGACAATTTACTAAAGCATTTTACTGAAGTAGATATGAAACACATGAGAGCATTTATCACCTGTTCTATCTTCCCTTTCTTTCTTATTATTATGTATACTTTCTTTTTCTCACTGAAACTAAACAGTGTCTCTGATATATCTTTTTCTTTCATGTTTCTTTCCAAGTGGAATAGCACATTATTTATCTGCAGTAACGGCAGGGTGTAACTAACTTACTAAGTAATGGGGGAACAATTAGAATTATATGTTGGTATATTTCACAAATTCATCAGTGTTACTCCCAAGAAAATAATTTTCAAAATGTTTTGGTTTATTGCATTTCCTATCTAGATATTGATTAAAACCACTTTTGTCAACAGAATTTCTTTCAGTGCACTCAGATCTGGTATTCTGATCACTTACTCTTTCATTTCTACATCTTAGAGATCTTAACCTCAATAAGTAGCTGTGTTTCTTAGTGTATCTAGACTTAGAACAATTAACTAAGTCTGTATTGAGGTGCTGACCTGCTTTGAGATCTTGAATGGAAATGAAGATTTTGTTCTGCTTAATGATCACAAATTTCTTGATCTCCTGTTTTTCCTGTTCAAATGGATCAGTTTCAATACATTCAACTCTCATAATTATTTCTTTATTGACTGGCACAGATGGTGGAGTTGTGGGTTCAGTACCACCATTCACAGGTTCAAAATTATTGGTGAACATTACACACCATTTTTAATTTCTTTCCCTTTTGGAAAATATATAATAACTACTCTTATCATAACCCACAAAAATAGATTTTTTGTTTATGGAATAAACTTTCTTTTATTCTGCATATATGGATTAAAAATCATAAAATATGCATCTCAATAATATTTGCTTTAATACTAGTCAAAAGTTTTTCTCATTCTGAGATTGTAATATGTATATGCAGGATATTTTTTAGTAATCGTGATTTGAGAAAAAGTCTTTAATTTATCATTTCAGAAAGTATAATATCACGCAATTTATGGCATGTTCAACCTTTTTTGGAGACTTCATTGTGGTACAATGGTTAGCAACTTTGTCTTGCTAGATTAATTACAACCAAGTAGTGAGTTTGATCCTCACTATGTGCTCCATACTTTTGGCCTTGTACAACATCTAAGCTACACCTAATAAATTGCTATAATATCATGCAACTTTTGAAGTTGTATTCTAATCTAAGAATTTACCTTCCTGTAATGTTTGTTTGTTTTCATTGGCATCAAATAACAGACAGGATTTACTGGCCCCATAACCTTGTGGAGACTGAGATATTTTGTTAGACATTACTGCCAGTATTACCCAGTATTATCAGCAGTTGGATCCATGTGTCTAGCAGTACAGCAAAGTTGATAATTAGTAGGAATAATTCCAAGGAGAACATTAATCCAAAGAGGGCTCAATATATATATATATATATATATAAAGAACAATTTTGGGGAAATGTACAAGAAAGTGTAAAGTTTTTCTGCGACATGTTTTGCCCTTTAGGACTTCATAGAACTAAAGTAATGTTTACATTCACATAACTACATATGTGCATGAAGTCAAGGGAATGTTGAAAATTGAACCTTTTTTTTTTAATATATGTTTTGGATCTATAATCTGATTTCATTTAGTTTCTTTATGTTTTTATCACTTTTGTTATAGTGTATCCGACATTTGTGATTTTTGTAACTAACCAGTCAGGAGAAGCAGAAGTACTCCTGATGTTGTTGTGTGTGACACTTCTGGAAGTGTGTTCCACCATATTTGTTGATCACAAATATAAACAAGGTGGACTATGTGGGTGGGGGAATTTGGTAACCATGGTCTTGCTAGTTACTGCTATATCTGTTATTATTCTGTTGTGATTAGATTAAGTTCTCCCCTCATAACTTGGTGGGTTTTTGCTCACAGCAGCAGCATGTTTATCTCCCCCACAGTTCTTAATGGAATCAATCTCTCAGCTTCATATAAACTGTGCCCATTTCTACTTGAGGTGGAGACTACCACATGCCTGGAGAACCCTTGTCAGTCCAAACCAATGGTTATTAAAGATCCGCCAACATAGTCGAAATGTTGTAAGAACCTGGGCTTAAATTTACTGTGGATGTTTTAGCGATTAAAGCACTTTCTATACATTTTTGTCTTAGTAAATTTAAGTAGCATTTTTCTGCATCAAAATTATAGTCATTATGGGGAGCAACTAATGTATTGAGTGTGTTGGTTTGTAAAATTGTAATTTAAATTTAAAATTTTCACCATCCTCTTTTCTTTCTGTGCTTATATAGTTACATCAACATAAACAACACTTTAGTTCAGTGAAATCCAAAATACTGAAACATGTCACACAAAACCTTTTTCCACCTTGTCATACCTTGTGTATAAATTTTATGTTTCATTTTTATTAAAGTTTTATCAGAGAATGAGATATGAACAAAAAAGTTTTTCTGGTATTTTTGTGTTTCATTTTCATTTGTTAAGCAGGCTTCACATGGATTTAATTCATCAATCAGTGTTCATCTATATAATTTATGTATGTAAGTGTAACATAATTCTAGTTTGTCTATGTTGAATTATAATATGAATTTTTTTTCCATATCTCATTTTCTGATGAAGCTTTAATAAAAGCGAAACATTTCAAATTTAGAAATGTTTCCAATTTGTGACCAGAAATATATAATGTATATAATGTTTATATTCCAATGACATTTAAATCTAATATGTAGTCATTGTCAACCTTGTAGGATCAGTTTCAAGTTAGACACAAGGCCACAGTAAAAAGGGGCATATAGAATTAAATGCATTATATTAATAATAGTCTGTGGAATTAGTTTGCTAACTCTTAACTCCTTTGAAAACAACTCTCTGTCTGTCTCTCTCTCTCTCTTTCACACACACACACACACACACACAAAACTGAAATAGATTAAAAGAAAAGAGGATGGTATGATGGATTCTCTGTTTTACAGAGAATAGTAGAACTGATGTGTTTTTCTCCAATGTTGGTTGATTGATTGGTTCCACAATTTTAGAAATCTGGGGAAACATGCTGGCTTTATCAAGACATCTCTAATGCATTTCTCCTCTTCATGTAACATGAGATAATACTGGGCTATGTTGTACCAGTAGCAAAGAGTCACACACCTGGCTGCATTGTGTCATAGAAGTTAAAGTTGCCCTCTTACAAGGGAGTGCTGAAAAGTTCTTGGGCCAACTAACATTACAACATTTCACCAAATGACCAAACAATAGAAAATTTTGGAAAAGTTTTTTTTGGTTTAGCCAAGAAATTTTCAACACTCCTTGTACATATTTATTCAGAATTTATATAAATGTAGGGTTCAGGTAATAGAAGAAAATTTAATCCATAAAAATATGGAATAGCAATATTTACATTATTTGGACTATTGTCCTCATCTTTGTCGCCATATTTATTATGTTTTGGCCATTGTACACTCCGACCTTCTTCAGGTGGTTGGAATGTCAAACTGAACCCTTTATTTCACTCACTGGGATAAACTGTTCTAGTTCCACATGCCATGTTTAATGGATGTCAGTTATCAGTTATCTCCTGTTAATTTTTCCCTCTGAAAGTTCTCCAAATATAGACAGATATGGAATAACAATCCTTTAAAAACTTATGTGAGGAAAATGTCACCAGAAATTTGTTGTGATTCCTTAAAGTTATGAGGATCACTCCTTAAATCTTTTTGCCTTGTTACATTTACAAACTGTGAGGCAGTTTAGTAAAATAGTGAATGGCATGAAAATGCCATTGAAATATTCCATGGGGGAAAAATTTCACCCATTAATATTCTGAATGCTGAATGTTTGCAGAGATCAAACAGTAGATGTAAGCACAGTTAAGTGCTGCACTTAATTTGTGATGATAGTGATTTGCATGGCCCTGTCAAGTAAAAAAATTAAAACATTTTATTCGTTACTGGCAAAAATGCATAGCTGATAGTGTTGACTATGTAAAACAAAATAGCATTTTGTATCTGAACACTTGCTCTATCAAATGTCATTATTTTGCCTCGTATACTTGTTATAGTTTCCATGGAAATAAATAAGAGGCATTAATTTCAGAGAAGCCATCTCACACACACACACACACACACACTCTTTTCTAGTCCAGAAAAATTCAAATGTATTTATGAGCATCTTCATAAGTATCAGAAATATTGATTTGATTCATTAATTTTCTCTTCTTTTATTCTAATGATTATTTGATGTCAGATTTTGTTTCAAAAGAAAGGAATTAAAAATTCATTCAATCTTTGTTTCAAACTTTCTTTCTCAGAAGACATTTATGAAAATGTTTTATTTGTCTCCATGGTTTCTCCTTGTCTCCTTTGTTTCTTTTTTCACTCCTGCTTCCTTTCAAAAACAATTGAATTTTTATATTTTTTAAATATTTTATTTTGCTCTATAAATTTTGTATATGAAAACATTTTGATCATTTCAAAAGGAAAGAATATTCTGTGATGTTTATAAAGTTTGGTTGTCATCTATTCAGGTTTTAAACATGCTCTCCTGACAGGAAGGAACCCTTGTCCGCATTCAAAGTAAGGCAAAAATTCAAATATATAGAAAACCAAATCAAAGCATAAATATCAATTTTTAATATTGGTTTATATGAACAGATGTTCAGAATACAAAAAACTTAAATATTTAAACCCCTGTCTTTGCAAAAACAAATTTAATAAAATTGTAAATAGTAATTTAATTAAACTGACAATAAATATCAAGACATTGACAGAAAATTAAATGTAACTCCTTGAATATTTATTTGAATTTCCTCAAGATTAAATGTACAGATAATCTAAAGCAGGATTACAGAAAAATAATCTCTATCTATAAAAGGCAGGATGTGTGTGTGTGTGTGTGTGTGTGTGTGTGTGTGTGTGCGCGCAACGAATGCACGGCCGCAATTTTTGACGGATTTGCACCAAAATTTACATGCACATGCTCCAAGTTAGTGGGAAGACCAAGACTGACTTTGCATTTTCCAACTCCCATCGATAGTGGAAATAATTGATTTTTTCATGCTTCTACGGCAGTTTTCATGTAGTTTGCGGCCATTTTCTACTGGCCAGAGTGAGAGCATATAGCTGGCTGCCACGAATAGGCAGGAAGATTCTATTGGCCAGCGTGTGTGCCAACAGCTGACTGACATGAATGTTAACTAGCATGCTAGCATGCAAAAAAAATCGATAGCTGCATTCGTCACAAGTGGGAAAAATTTAAATCTTCATGGCACTTTACTCCAATTGGCTCATTTGCTTGCTTAAACTCAACATTGATTCTGATTCCACAGAACTGGGTTGGGTGTGAAAAAGTATTTGTTGTTAACATTTTTTTTCATTCGGTTTTTCCAGTTACAAGTCCTTTTTTAAAGCTGATTGTTTTGTGTTCATTTTGTTTAGTTCTTTTTTCGTAACAGATTTAATGTTTAGTATAGAGCTTAGAAAAAATTTGCAGTGTGAGATAGGCAAAAAGTAAGGCATGTAGCAACATCAGCACGGCAAAGGGCACTCCTTTAAAGGCAAGGAAGGGCAAAAATATTTTAAGTCAAGTGATAGCGAATGCTGTATGAGTCGTTCGATTTTTGAATCAAGCACGGGCAACGCCGGGCCATGCTGCTAGTCATATATACAAGTCAATACTTGCACAAGTTCCAGAATAAGGAGTGTTACCAATATAACTCAGACCCCCATATTACTATGCTTTATATCCTCTTTGGGGATTAACACAGGCATGTACACTCACATGGATATGATTGGAAAGATAGTGAATATCATCCTACAATATGTTATTTTATGTTTTTTGCTTCTGCTGATACAATACAGAAAGAGTTATATGTGGGTAAACTTAATGAGTCAGGTGTCATATTATCATGTTCTTTATATGTTCAAAGGGGAACAGATCTGGTAATCATAAGAAGTTGTCAAGCATCTTGCATAGCATGTTGAGTAGTATTGAAATCATGTAGGCAGGCATTATCTATCTGAAACATCACATCACCTTCCAATTTCACCTGCAGAATGGATTGAACAGTGTTCTAAATGTACATGACTGTTCAGCATTCTCTTCATAAGCACTAAAGATGAGTGAGTTGTAAGTTAATGGCACCCTACAGCATGAAGCCAGGGGATGAGTTATCAATAAATACACTCTGGAAGGTGTTGTTCTTAGATCTGCAACCAAGTGACCGTCACTTGCATGAAAGCAGAACTTGCTCTCATCACTGTAGGCCACAGATTACCATTCATTCTCCCAGGTGAACCTCTTGCAACACCACTGGAAATATGCATAATGATGTGTTGGCCTCAGTGGAGGTCTGGATAGAGGAATATATGCCTGCTGTAAATAAATGATTCCCATCCCTGGGGTCACATTTACTCTGATCTGTACATGGATGCAGTGATCTCCTGCTGCTGTTCATAATATATATTGATCTTGGCAAGTGTCTATACTATGTAACCATCCAGAGCCTTGCCAATGGGTGTAGGAATGGTCAATTGATTACTGTTTCTAATATTGAAACATCATAGGTATACACTGTGTCCAATATGCACAGCAATTCTCCAAAAAGACCATCCGGCCTCTTTAAAGTCCCACAATCTACACCCTCTTAGTAACAGTTCTAATTTAACAAAGAAGTATTTCCATAGTGTTACATCTACCTGCAATGAACCCTTTCCCCCACACAGAACTTTATTGAAACATCATCATCTAAAGCTCACACACAGTACACTGATATGAGTGTTACTATATCACAAAATGGCTGAAGACTTTGAAAATCTTTATCCAGTGGAAAAATTTGCATCATCCTTCAGGGCTTTTGCAATTTTGTGACAAAGAATAAAATAGCAACCTATCTTTTCAGCAAAAAAGAAGTAGTTGCATGTTGATTTTGTTATTTAGGGAGAGATAGCATATTGGCAAAATGAAAACATAATAATGACATGACTGATTTGCATGTATTAGCCTACCATATATGCAAATCATTTCACCTAATAAAAGCACTAACATTCAGCTAGCAACAATTTATATTTCAGTTGGGTAGCATGAGATTACATCCATCAGTGATGACTGGAAGCTACCAAACACATTTTTCCATCAGTATATTTATTATGACTATGAGTTTTTAACTTTATTTGTTTTATGTTCTTCTTTAGTACTAGACTTATAAGTCAGTTTCTTTTTGTGAAAATTTAAGGATACCAAAAATTAATAAATAAATATTTACTTAAGATTTTCAGCAAGGAAGATATTAAAAATGAATGACTGGATTTTATTTTAATAATTACAAGATCTGGTTTTGATTAGGATTTTTATTAATATTGGATTCCAACCTTTAAATGTGTTGTTTTCCTTGGAGTGACTTTAATCACTGGGAATATGTAAAGTTTAATTAAAAAGTTCTCAACGGTTCAAAATAATGCTTTTTACTATAAAATCTTGTTGTTGTTGATGAGTTGTAACATTACGAGTATAATGAGTCATGAAAAAGATTATTGGTTATTTTCGAATAACTCTATGTGCTGTGGTTGTCCATTCAAATGGTAAGAACTTTATTTGCTTACAAAATTAGTTTATATTTTTTATGGAAAATGTTAAGTTGCCAACTAATTAAGCAAAAATTAGCAATAAATGACATTTTTTCAAGTTTTTGTTTGAAGCTTTCAATTTTACTCAAAATAATTTTGATGCAAATGTAATAATGTTATTTTTGTAAGGGTCTTTGAGTTTCCATCTTTGCAGGAAAATGACAGCACAGACTTCTGTCATTGTGGTTGAGAGTTCTTGATTTATGCAAATGTATTCCAATCACATTGCTGAATATCTAACATTACTGTGAAGATGCAATAAACATTGGACATTGGGGAAAATGAGAAACTTCAGAAAAGAGAAACACAAAAGTTTAAAAAATAAGCACTGGAGAAAGGGTGTGTAGGATGAAGAGGAAGAAGTTGGATAGAGCAAGAGAGTGCGTAGGTTGAAGGGAGGAAAATAGCTGCAGAGAGAATGTGTTAGATGAAAAGAGAGATCTGCAAAGAGAGAGAATGTGTATGAGAAGATGGAAAAAGAGCTGCAGAGAGTGAGTGCAGGGTGAAGAGAGAGAAGCTGAAGAGTGTGTGTCCAATAAGCAGGAAGAGTCTGTAGGATGAAGAGGAAGAAAGAGCAGGAGAGAGAATTAGAGACAAAAAAAGGAAATAACAGGAGAAAATTTGTTTCCTAAATTAAAAATAAGAAATGGCCAGAAACATTTTAGTTGAGCTAAAGAAGAAAGATGAATTACAAATTTTATTTGGTTAGTAAGGATCCAGTATTTCAACTTTTTAATTCTAAGATTTGAATATTCAAGTTCTTGGAGACAATGGTCAGTTCTTGTATATGGTACCATGAAATTTTAGGTTGTTTCTCTCTTTACTGAACTTGTTATTAACATACATGATAAAGAAAATAATAAATTTGTGCATGTTTAAAATCTATGAAATCAATGTCAATGCTGAGCTCAAAGTTGAACCTACAAAACAAAATATTTTTTCAGCTTTCTGAATGCAATTAGAAAATATTTGATATTTAAAGGTTTATAGATATGAATTCATTTTACTTAAAATACATTTCTGATAAATGGACAAAGAAATTTTAAGTTTATTCATCTTCGTTTTGAATTAAAATATTTAACTGAAATAAAATCTCGACCCATCAATTGGAATGAGGGGAAAAAGGAATTCTATGACCATAGATCGAAACTCTGATGTTTCCTCTATACAACTGAATAAAATTGTTTTCTTTTCATAAATATTTATATTTATATTTAGAAACCATTTCCATAAATGAATTCAAAATGCTTTTTTTTTTCTTCCTCAGTTTTGCTCATTTTCATTTGACACAACAGAAACCAAAAACAGTTTCCTAAAGATGTTTTCTATAAATAAGTGGAATTCTTCCATCAAAATGTCAATGGACCAACTTTTACTGATATTTATTGACCACAATTTGTTTTCTAGAAAAACATCTTCACACTAAGAAAAAAAAGCAATTGGCTTTTTATGTAAATTGATTGCTAAAATCAATTGCATTTTATTGCTGGATTTGTCTTCTTTTGTAAGTTCTTAGACAAAAAAAAATGTCATTTAAAATGATTTTTGGGTGATTGCATAATTTGATAGGTTTTAATGCCTAAATGTATGTGAAACATGCCAAATATTTATGTAATACTAAATGTTGGATTTTTGTATAGCTACATGTAGCCTCTGTGTAACTGAATTGATAGATTGTAGCCAGAGACATTGAATTAAGGTACCACAGAAATGTACAAACTTAAAGAATGCAAAAAAAATCAAGTGGTTTGAATGATAATATCATGACATCTCTGTGATCAACTGAAATTAAAAAATATATATTTTCAAGGGAGATAATTATTTAATACTAATAGACTATTATCTCTTCTTTATCTGTTTATTAATTTGCATATGAGTGAAAAGTCTGTGTGAAAAATAGTTGCCCTTTATATATGATAATCAAAAAATGGCATAATCTGTCTGTAAGGGAATTCAGTTGTAATCTTTGTTCTATTCTAATTTTCACAGGTTTGTCTAGTTCTAAATAAATTTGGTATATTGAACATTCATTTGCCCTTCTGGATAAGTGATGTCACTTGCTATAAATAAGCTGATACATCATCTTACAATGCATTGCTACAATTTAGAATTAAAGCCCATTTATTTACCTTTACAAAGCTGACAATGAATTATTAAATAATTATCTTGGTTAATTAATATCAATTAATAAAGAATAAAAGGTTGAATCTTTTGTTTTTGAAATAAGCTGGACTAGAAGCTGACTTTATTACTTAGGTTTTAGTCAAAAAAGAACATAGCAATATACATGACAACAATCTTTATAGCCTTTCCATAAGAAACAAAATCAACCAACTTCACCAAAGGAAACAGCTAAGTATGTATACATTCTTGTTAGCCACGATGATGTTAATCCTGCACTGAATATTTTGATACATCATTACAATATAGAAGAGGACATAGCAAATTATAAACAGAATGATTACATTCTCCTCTGTAAAAGTCAAGTCCAGGAATACAGAACTGAAATCATAAATTCAGATTGATAGGTAACTTGTGTACAGATTCAGATCAGTGTATGGCAGCAGGTTATCAGGAAAATGCATCATTCTTGTGCAAAGAATGAATGACTCACCAACAGAAGCAATGGATTCAGCCTCCTTCTCCATATGTGCTTTGTTTGGAATCCTCATCATGAATGATGCTCTTAAGTTATCATAAGTTAGGACTTGGTCCTAAATTTCAGACAAGCTATTTCCTAAAGGGAATAAATCTCCGAGTAACAATGTTATCTCCTTGCCTTTATAAAGACAAATATGACAACAATGAGTGTCACATCTTCAACAGTTAGATTATGTTTTCATTTTCTGTCAGGATGCTTCAAAAGTGCAGCTCCTAATGAGAAGAGATGTGTTGGAATAGAGTATTCATTATATGATTTGCTTTAGAAATTAAATAATCATTTATATGGAGTAGAGTGTGTATAGAATACAATGTATTCTGTAGGAAAAGCTTCTGATGAGTCATAGACAAGCTTTGTGATTTGATTACAAGGTTTACTGCTTGCCATACAATTCCATTATACCATTGCAACTGTTCACTTCCTTGAAGAAGGAGTGGTCGAGCTAGTGGAAATATTCTATGGCTATGAAAAAAGTTTCTCTCATAGACGAAGCAAATGTATATCAGAATGTATGAATGCAGACAAAGATTGCAAATAACTGGATGAAGCACTGGATCACTGACATATCTGGATAAGTACAAGGAAAGTGATAGAACATATCTGTTATAGTAAGTATTGGTTATGGCAAAGGGCTTCTAAAATCAACACTAAATCTCTGCACTGGTTCAGTTGCCTTCACCAGATGTGATACATTAGTTTAATTATACAGGTTTGCAGTGAACACAAAAGAGGTATAAAGCCAAAACTCTTTTTCCATCCTCAACAGAGAATAATAAGTTTCTTGTTTTAATAAATAATAGCATTCATGTAATACTTGGATGACAAAGAGAATTGTGCACTTTAGCTAACACATCCGAACAAACTATCAGCAATGTTATCCTTTCCGGGAGACGTACTTTTATGTCAAAACTATAACAAGCAATCTCTATCCTCCATCTCTGCATTTTATCATTTCTTAATTTTACTAGACTGCTTAGAATCAAACATGAATGCCACTAATTTCAGATCAATAAGAAGAATATAGTGGCATCCAATAGTATCTCCAATTGCAAAGGGTCTTGACTATGTATCTCCTTTTTTATTGCCAAATATATCTGTTTCTTCACTAGCATTTAATGTCTTTTTAAAGAAAGCCACTGGTCTACCAGCTCGACTTGAAAGTGGCAGTAATAGTGTAATCAGATGTGTCCATCTCTACAATAGAGGGAATTGTTACATCAATCAAATGCTCAACAGCATTTTCTGCTTTGGCTTTCAAGCATTCAAATTCCTTTTCAGCCATCTTAGGCATGTCAGCCTATGGATGAGAGGAGCAATCTTCTTCGTAATTGGCAATCCAATGGGAATGAGAACACATCTATAGCCTGATATAGTGAATTTCATATCCCAAGCAAGAAAAAGTTTGTTTAGAGGCCAATGTCTTTTATGACCAGGTTAAATTTTACCCCCATAAATAGTAAAACCCAGGAAGTCCACAGTAGTTGCAGAGAATGTGCACTTATCATGATTGTAGATCAAGTTAAACATCTCAGTAGTATTAATAAATTTCCTGAAGTAAATATTATATTCTTCCTTACTTTTCCCACAAACAGATATATTATCCAGGTAAGTGAACATATCAGATTTGTTGATGACAGATTTGTCTATAATGCACTGAAAGTAGGCAGCCCCTTTGATTACATCAAACTGAATCTGACAAAATTGGTATAACTGACCATAAACCTCAAATGCAGTAAGGCTTTTTTCATCAAACTTGATATTATGTAGATTTCAAGTAAGTTCTACTTTGTCATGTTCCACAGTGATCATCTATGCCTCAATCCTTGATAGTGGTTAACCATCTAACAGTGCAAAATGGTTCCCAGTCTGAGAGTAATCAACTACTATTCTTGTGTTATTCCTTAGTAATCACTACAGTTTGAACTCCCCAAAGAGTGAGTGCTTGGTGCAATTATCCCTTTTGTAATTAGTCTCTTTAGTTGTAATAAAATGTTTATCTGAAGAAAATTATATTTCCTTAGTAGCTTTTGGGCTACAATTTTGGTAAGGTTAGCAAAAAGTCAAAAAAGAGAAACAGACAAGTTAGGCAATCCACATCCAATTAATGGAAGTTTCTCATCACCAACATTTACACATATGATTGGATGTTGCCTCTGTTCAAAGATGGCATCAGAACATAAATCAAACAGCCTTTCTGATACTGACATCCTCTTACCAAACAATAAGCAACCATCTTAGAGCTCATTGAATTTGATGCCATAGATTCAGCATTTGAACCTGAATATCTGTGCAAATGTAGCCTCTGAACAAAGGATTGGCATAGAAAGTTCTCAGTACTCATGTCAATAAGTGCTCTGGCATTCTTCTCATTTAATCCAGGTAGTAGCAGTAAGTAATTAATTCCAAGGTAGCTGCCATCACAGCAAGAGTTGGTGACTGAAGTGTTGCTAATGTCTTAGGTCCTGTTGAATGACATAATTTTGCAAAATGGCCCCTTTTTTTGGGGTAGATCTCTTCCCATATTGGACAATTCTAGTGAAGAAACTGATTATGTCCACAGAAAAAAAAATTTCTTTCCTTTAGAAATAGCAGCCAATATTGGACAATCAGTCATGTACATGTTTCTGCACTATTGCTGGAAGCAGCTGTTTGTCAACTGAAGGTTGTCTGTGATGCAAAGTCTGATTCTGAATAAGTTTGATCCTGTTTCACAGCTTTTGCTTCATCAAAGGAAGTTGCAAGGTCACGTGTTTTCTTCTCAGTCAGCTGCTGATGGATGGTATTAGATATTAGACCTCTTTTAAAAAGCATCATGGATAGCTTCTTTTTCTTTTTACACATTTTAGCAGTAACTGTCCTGTAATTACAGTCTCTGCTCAGATTCTTTAGTGCTTACAGATATTCATCTAATGTCTTCTTCATCTATTGCCAACTGATGGCTAATAAATGCCTTGTATACCTGTTAGATTTTACATAAAAGTTCTGCAAAGTACAAGCATCATCATCATAAGTTTCACAATCTGAAATATATTCGTCTATAAAAGGAGCAATATAGTTAATGATTGTATTTAATTTATCTGGAAAATGTTGCTTAATAGCTTCAAGAAAATTGATGTATATGGTAAAACCAATACTTTCACTCCTTACCAGCAGAAAAATTTAATTAGAGCTGGTTTCAAATCTCTCAAGTTGCTGGAACTTATCCATAGTCCAGTTGTTTGAAGTCAGTTATATTTATTTATTGAATAAATTGTAGTAGTACTGAAATATAAGTATACACATGACCACAAAAATTACTTCTCTGCAGCCTTTCAGTAAGAAACAAAGTTCACTGACATCTCATGGGGAAGTAGTAATTGATATATATATATATATATATATATATATATATATAATATATCCAATTCAAAAATCGGTGATATAAGCACTGCTCTTCTTTTTCTAATGCTACTTATTGGAATAGTACTTCACTTTCAAAATATTTTTGGAAGTTGAAAGAAGAAAATAAAATCCCTAAAGTTAAACTGAAAATTTTAAAACTAGCTAGAACTTGTAGATCCTTATATGAACCTTGTTTTCTCTGTCTACAGGAGAAAATGTAAATAATCAGATTTTTGAATAGGGATGTGTTCTTAAATCAAAGATTCAAAATAACAGTTATTTGTAGGCACATTATACTTTTGACTTTACAGTCTTGCTAAAGTTTCTCTTGAAACTTAATTACTTCCCTTATGTTAAATAACTTAATAAACATTTTAAAATTATCTTTTGTAAATTTGATTGGGAGATAATGTAGCAGATACATTATTACTCAAAAATTACTGATAAAAAAAAAAATTGTCAAAAAATGTATAGGTCTGGCTGATATTGTAACATTTTCTATTGTTTTGTTTTTACTGCATGTGTGTGTGTGTGTATATATATATATATATATATATGTATATATGTGTGTGTGTGTATACACATTCTTGATATATATATATATATATATATATATATATATATATATATATATATATATATTCTTGATAAATTCTCTGAAACAGCAAAAGCATTTGGACTCACTACGAACATAAAGAAGACTGAGCTAATGTACCAGCCAGTAGCAGGCAATCCATCTCTCACAAATCCTTCCATCTTCATTGATGGTACAGCATTAAAAACTGTTCAGGTATTCACATATCTTGGATCAACAGTCTCTTCTGATGGAAAAATGGACAGAGAAATCCAATCCAGAATAGCCAAAGCCCGCACGGCATTCAGTAAACTTAAACATAGGTTATGGAACACCAAAGATGTGTCTCTCAGAGTAAAGATCGACATATACAGATCAGTCATTCTCTCAACCCTTCTCTGTGGTGCTGAAACTTGGACCCTGTACTGCAGGCACATAAATCAACTTGCCGCCTTTCGCATGCACTGTCTTCATGCCATATGTGATATAAAATGGAATGGCAGGGTCAAGAATAGTGCAATACTGAAGAAATGTAACAACATCACAGGCATTGAAACCATTCTAGCAAAGATACAACTTAGGTGGGCTGGTCATGTTGTGAGAATGAATGAGCATAGGCTTCCAAAGAAGGTGCTGTATGAACAACTACCAAACTCCAAGTGTTCAGTTGGGCATCCACTCTTATGCTACAAATATAAATTGAAAGACAACTTGAAACGTCTCAACTTTGATCTGAAAACCTGGGAAGACCTAGCATCAAACTGAAAGGAGTGGTGTAAGAGATGTCTCATCAGTATAGAAAAATATGATGAATCATAATAGAAAAATAATGGAGGTGTGATAATTAGGAAGTCTACAGAGAAAAAGAGGAATGTCCTTTGAATGGAACATGTGTGAGTAGGGATGTTGTTTATGAAGCTAAGGCAATTAGTGAAGGCATGACTAAATATTCCATAGGAACTGCCAGTTGTGAATGGAAAAGATGCTTCTACAACCATAAGAAGTGTCTGAGCAACAGAAAAGTAGCAGGTAGCACCGCTCTTTCTACCTATTATTGGGACATTATTAATAGCAAAAATGAAGCACTATCACATGGAAAATACAGGCTAAATCCAGACCATATAATGGCAATGAAGAAATCTGCAATTTGTTTCTAAGTGAAAAATTGCTAATTCTACAGTGAATGGGTGGCCAGTGGTTGAATGAAAAAAATGAGCTTATGGCTGCATGTTGGCATAAGAATAAGTATTTAATTAAGAACTTACTTCTGGTTTAGTAGATATCTGTCACACTTGGATTATATGTCAGGATATAGCTATTGGCTTCATATATCTCCCTGGTGTTTTTTATTGCATAAAACATAGAGTAGGAGATTCTGATATTATTAAAATACACATACACACACATGCACTGAATAAGTGGAGTTATTATAATATGGAAAATTGGATAACATTATAATTGTTTTTTTCTATTGCTTTTCACTTTAAAAACTTTCAAGTTGCTAAGTGTTTCACTTAATATCTTTTTACTTTTTTTTTACTAGCTGCTTTTTAAAACCAGATTTTTTTTGTCCCTACCAGAAACTGATGTCCATAATTTTTTAAGTACAGAAAGTCAAGAAAAAAGATCAAGTTGCATTGTTTGTTTCTTGCCTCATAAAAACTTGATTTACATTTGAGGTCAAATTTTACCAGCAATTTGATCTTTAAGAGTACTGAAATGCTATGTTATATCAATCATATAGCAGTGAATTCTAGACATTTTCTTTATAGATGAAGAGGTGATAAAGCAACAAAGATGTAGTTCTACAGAAGAATGCTGAGAATACCATGGAAAGAGCATGTGAGCAATGAGGAAATTTTAAGAAAAATGGAAGCCTACAAGAAAATAGTTGAATTTTCTAGTTCACTTAATGAAGAATAAGATTTATATAATTTGACTCTCATGGAGGTCATACTGATAGCAAAAGGGGTAGAAGGAAACAGTAAGTAACCTACCTAAAACTTGATTGGGAAGAATAGTAAGGTGACAAGTGTTGCTTTGACCTACAAAGGATAGGAAGATGTAGAGAACCATGATCAACCTACTTAACACACTTGTGTAAACAGATGATAGAACAGGGACTGAGATGGATTGTAAGGAGACAAACATTTTACTGACATCTACAAAGGATAGAAAGTTGGAAGCTAGAGTGTCAGTCATGATTGCCTATGTCCTAAAGGGACACGGCGTATAAAAGAACTGAAATATTTCAACCTTTTTCCTTAACAATCAGTCTTGTACATCTTTTTAGTTATGTTCCAGATCAGTTAAGCTGTCAGATTTTTGCAGACTTGATCCAAGAAGTTTAAAATGTGAAAAAGTTTGAAATAAGAAAAATTTCATAATATAGAGCTTAGAATTTAGTTGTGTTTTTATTAGTTCTCTTCAGACCAAAATGTTCATAACTTGTGAGAATTCACATGAGTTTGTTTCGTTTGTCCCTACCATGAAAATATAAACTGTAACCTCTTGGGCTAACAAAAGAAAGGACAAGTAATTTTCTTTTTTTCCTCAAGAATGTAACTTTTGATAATGTTAAGGAAAAAAAAAACAAGAAGGTTTATTATTGACAAAATGTTGAACCATGAGCCATAAGCAAATTTGAATAAATCTGCAATTTGTGTGAAAGACCTTTTTTTTTATTAAAATGCACAATTTCAAATCTGAATATCCTGTTTGAAATCTGCTTGTTACAGAAGCATTCTTTGTTTTTATTTTATTTAAAAAAAAATTAATGTTTTTTTTTTTCAGCAATATGTTTTCAATGATATATTAAAATATTTTTTTTATTTTAAGAATTAAAAATATTTGTTCAAATTTCTTGCATTTGTTGACCTCTAAATATTGGCTCAAACTGATTTGCCAGAATTGAGCAGAATAAGATAATTTCTAATTTGTTTTTATAAATCACTGAAATCAAAATATTAATCCTTATAAATCTGAACAGTTATTCTTTTAGAGAACCTTGTGAACAAGAAAAGGTTTATTATTATTATTATTATTATTATTCTATGCTCAGTTGAATACTTAATCCATTTTCTCCTTCATTTTTATGCATTCTTGTCTTTTGTTCTGCATTGATTTCATCGTCATTTCTCTTATGCCATTTTGACTAACAAAGAATCCAAGTCCTCTATTATCATCACCAACTTGCCAATTCTTTCCAATCTTTGTTGGATAATGTTCATACATTTATTGTTAGGAAATGTCTATTTCCAGACATTGAGGTTATCTCTGAAACACAATTCTTTTATTTATTAACCCCAGTATTATGAAATGGGGAGATATTTCTCCCATAACAACTGACTTTCTTCAGTCAAATCAAATTGAACAAAATTCACTACAAGCAATTGATCCCAAAATTTCAAATTTTTAGGATTAATTTCAAGTTTCGCTTTTCTGCAGAAATTGTTTGAAATTTTTGAAATTTTGTTTCATATCACAATTTTTTTATGGGTGAGTGCAATGCATAACTAAAGAGTCCATTATTTTGTAAGAAACTTTTTTCTTTTAAAATGATCTGAAATGGAAAAGTTCCATTTACTGTATGAGCACACTTACAAAATATTAAAAATATACAAAACCTAACACAATAATATCAATGATAAACATTTATCTTTGAAGTCTGACATAATCAAAATAGAAAATGGTGCTAAGGAAGAGAGACAAAGCATTCTCTGTTAAACACTAAGAGGGGAAGATACAATATCAAACAACCACCCACCCACATATTACCCTGTTTACTGTAAACCTATTTTTCCATCACTTTCAACAGTTTTTATTATCTGTAATAAACCTCATCTATTTGGCATTTTAATTGAAGAACTTGAGACCTTCTTTCTGATGCCCTAAGCTCACAACTGTCAAAATAACGGTTATATTTTCATTGGCATTACTGTCACGTTGCAGTCCAAAATGGCTTGTCTTGTGTCAAGTCTTGAGGCTGCATTTTATCCTGATTATATTTTCTCTTTGTACTTTCTTGACATTTCTTGCTCTTGAATGTGCAGCAAAATAATTCCTATGTGCTATTCTCATCTTTCTAACTGACCCTGGTATGAGTACCCCCACATGTTGTTTTTCAATGGGACAGATTTTGGACAAATGTCTGGGTGCACTTATGTAACAATTTAGAAAACTCTTGTTTCTTTTCATCTTTATTATTTCTGATTGTCTTCTCTTCTCAGTACAATCCTTACTTAATCTCAGTTTTGTTTTCATTGAGAAAACAAAAACGTTTTAATTTTTGTATATTCTTTATGTCTTGTGAAACTATTAATCTGCAGTCAAAATGTTTCCTAATTTCTAATTAAGTAATCAGTTAATTTTTGTTTATATTTTTAATTTTAGAAATTATCATTATTATGCACTGATTTATTTTGACTACTGTTCTTATCTTGGTTGTTTTAGTCATAATATTTCATCTGTTACACTCTTTAGCCTTCTTAAAGTGTCTGTCATAGTTGGTAACCTTACAGAAATTTTTAACTGAACCCATCATTCAACCCACAGGTGTAGATTGTTCTCATTACACTATTTATTCAATAGGAAATCTTGTATCAGTTAATTCTTCCTTGTGGTAGCAATTGTCAACCAAGAGAACTTTATTAAATAAGTGAAAATAACTTATAAATGATCAGGTAATTGTGATAATGGAAATGTTCCTCCTTTTTATTTATAAAGTAAAATGAAAATGTTATTCCAAAACATGTTTGAACAATAATAATTATAAGAAAGAAGCATGCAAGTTAATGTTTATATATTTTTATACATATTTTATGCAACCTTGTACTGCAACTATATCAAGAAATTGAAAAACTTCCACATGCAGGCTCTTCATTCCATGTTCAGAATAACATTGAAGTCTTGGATTGTGCTGGCTTTATATCTGTACTTATCAAGGTCTAACTCCAGTTGATAGGACATGCTATCTACATGGGGAAGCACTGCATGTAATGATATCTGTTGTATAGAGAGTTGCTATGTGTCAGAAGATACATTGACTTTTCAAAATGTTACAAAGATTCTATCAGAACCAAACTTCAGTAGTTTAAGATCAAGTCAAATGAGCTGTGCCATTGTGATGGAACCATGTAAGAATTCACTGATGAATACATGATGAAAGAATTCTTCAAATCCAAAGGATTTCTTTTATTCTTTTAGACAAATGAAAATGTAAATTGGATAATAATAATAATAATAATAATAATAATAATAATAATAATATATAGGATTTCTCAGTTCAGAAAGATCTTGTCATTGAAGCAGAGTTAGGGTTATTATTATGGATAAGGAGAATTGCAAGTGTCAAATTATTGACTTTGCTGTTCGATATGATGCAAGTGTGAACTACAAAGAAACTGAAATGATTGAAAAATGTTAGAATCTGGCTAGGGAGTTGAAAAATCTATGGTACATGATTGTTGAAGTCATTTCTGTAGTAATGGGTGCTTTTGGAT
Organism: Acanthosepion esculentum; assembly: GCA_964036315.1. Classification (NCBI taxonomy): domain Eukaryota; kingdom Metazoa; phylum Mollusca; class Cephalopoda; order Sepiida; family Sepiidae; genus Acanthosepion; species Acanthosepion esculentum. Next base: position 80,468,408 of record OZ038515.1, read on the forward strand.
AACCACTTAGAAAATTGAAAGCACACTGAAGGATAATTGGAATTGAGACCAAGATTGTAAACCTTAGAAAACTGCCATCATTTACTCTGCAAGGATTGTCTGGAAAATTCTTCATCAATGTGCAACACCTAAATAATAATTAATAATAAATAATTACCTTTTCACATTGAAAGGAAAAAAAAACCTTTTCAGTGGCAGAAAAAAGTTCGCCATTGATTCCAATTGGAATTCAAAACTAGTGTATATGTTGTGCATAGAGCGTAGTTTGATTTTAAGTATTTTCCTGAAGCTATCCAGATTCATGCTTTGTATAAGCCAATGGTTGAATATTTACCTGTTATGAAAAAAAAACAAAGTATTTTACTCTTCTCAGTGATAAAGATTGTCAACATTATATTTAATATTGAATCTCAAAAGATAGCCTGCAGGAATCAATTTTTCCAGTTGTACCAGCTTGATAGTTCTAATCAATACAGATGCCTTTTTGTGTCTGTCAAAGAGGTTAAGTCTTTGTTTGCTGATGGAATTAGGCACCATATTCTTTTGACTACTGGCTGCTCTGTAATAGTGTGTTAAATAAGAGTAAGTCTTCTATCCTGCCTCTCCTCACTGAATTTGAAGTATTAACATCTGCTGACAAAGCAAAATATTTTGCTAGTAAATTCTCTTCCAATTCTACTCTTCACTCACCTGGAGTGTCTTTGTCTGACTTTCCACTTGGTTCTAAATGGAAAGTCAACGATACCCCAAATGATTCCTTCAATAGTCCTTAAGAAATTTGCTCTTGAACTGACTCCTGTTCTCTCAAGACTATAATAAATGCCTTGCTACTTTTTTAGTAGTTCTAGTCTTTAAGAACTTAGGCAAAATGTCTGATCCTTCTATCAGACTATTAGCTTTCTACCTCTTTTTGGCAAATTACTAGAAGTTCTAATCAACTCTGAATTAGTTAAGCATCTCCCCCTGCAGGGTAATCTTTCAAACAAGCAATATGGCTTTTACTTCTCTAGGTGAACTGCTGATGTATTAAAGATTATTGCTGAAAGAGTCTTTAAATAAGAATGGTGAAGCTAAAGCTGTTGCTTTGGATATCTCAAATGCAGTTGACAGGGTTTGGCATACTGGTCTTCTTCACAAGTTGAAAAGTTGTGGTATTTCTGGATAAATTTCTGATCTGATGCAATCTTTCTTATCAAATCATGAAATAAATGTTATATTGAATGGCCACTCTTCAAGATCTTTTTGCATAATTTAGGCATCCTCTCCCAGAGCTCTATCCTTGGACCTACATTGTTCTAAATTTTCATCAACAACCTTCTTGATGTCATCAGTTTTCAACTCTGTATGTATGCTGATCACATAACTATTTACTCCTGTCTTAATGAAACATCTGATTGGTTTGATAGTCAAATTGGTAGTTGATCTCAAAAATGACCTAAAATCAGTTGTTCTCTGGAGCAAGAAATGGCTTGTTAATTTTAATGCCTCCAAAATGAAACATCTGTTTTTTTTTTAATCAGAGAACCTTTTTTCACTTTCATCAGTATGGCTGAGGGATTCATTGTGTCTTCTTGAACTAATATTTTCTACTCACATGAATTGGAAAGATTATATTGAAACAATTGCTAGGTCTGCTGCTAGGAAAGTTGGTTCACTGTATCATGCTAGACAATTTTTCTTCCTAGAATCTATCTCACACATTTACATTGCATTGAATATTGCTACCACAAGAATCTGCAATGTTATTGGTCCTAACCTGGCATCTCAGCTTCAGTCTGTTTCCCACCTCAGTAATGTAGCTTCCCTGTGCCTTTTTCTATAAATATTTTCATGGTAGTTGTATTGATGAACTTTCCTCCCTGATACATAGACTGGATGAATTTAAGCACAGTATTAAACTGGTGATAATGTCTCATTATTTTATAATTGGAATGGCTAGATGTGAACGTAAGTTCTATGCTAACAGTTTCTTCTCTTGCACTTCTCACTTGTTGAACTCTCTTCCAGTTTCTTGCCTTCCAATCAACTTTGATCTTCAAAAATTTAAATGCAACATCAACCTTCTGTTTTCTTAATGTCTGTTCTCTTATTGTTCCTCTCCTTAATAATGTTTTCTTTTTCTCATATTCTCTTTTACTCAGTAACCCCTTGTGTCTTGGTGGCTTTATTGCCTTGCTTCAGATGAAATGATTAAAAAAAACTTTTATAATTTGGTGGATAGAAGTACTCAAAATAAATATCTCCATACCAGACTTATATTCTTTGTAATTTTGATCAGAATGATCCTTTAAAATTTCTATTCTAAATGATACCATGATTTCTCAATTTAAACGACTAAAATTGAGTGATACCTTCAACAATTTTATCATGGGATTTTTTTGTTAGATATTTCTATTCCTGCTACTTCCCTTCATGAACATATACCCCCCCCTCAATGTTTTTGATTTGATTTGTTTTGTCTCTATCTAAAATACTCCATGACTTCTGATTTTGCAAAAAGAAATTACCTTTCTTGAAATGAAGTATTTTTTGGAATCAAGGATTAAACTCTATACCTTATGTAATCCAGACTAATTCTCTAATATGTTAGCCATCACCTGGCACTTAAGAGTTTATACAGTGCTTCTTAATTAGATCAACATTACAAAAGATGTTTCTTTTGCTCTCAAATTCTGACCTCCTTTTTAGAAAACTAAAAACAAAGAAAAATAAATTTTCTTACTTTTTATTTCAGTTTGAATTAATAAAGAAGCTTAATGTCATGCCAATTCTTTGATTACTGTCTCATTAAAAAAGAAAATTTCCTTCTCCTTTGTCAGTTAATTAATAAGTTCTTTTAGTATTTTGATGCAGTTGAGCACTTCTTAGAAAAAGACTCTTTTGATGTCCACTGCTACTTCTCTGATCTGTTTCTGGTGATTGGATGCTGCTGGGGTTCAGATTATAAGTAATTATTGGCCAGCAACTTGTGGGATTTGGTGTTCCTATTAGCCAGAGTATTGGTGGCGGCTGGCAGTAAGTGTCCATGGTCTTGTAGTCATCATTCTCTGTTAACACCCTGGCTGCCTCTTCCTGCTCTTTCCTTCTTGCTCTCATTCAGTCTCTCTTTTATCCTCTGGTTGTCATTCAGCATCTCTCTTTCTCTATCACTTTTCTCACTCTACACCTACTCCCCCTCTCTATACACCCACTCTTTTTTTCCTCTCTGACTCTATACACCCACTCCTGCTCCTCTCTCTCTCTCTCTCTCTCTCTCTCTCTACATATATATATATATATATATATATATATATATATACCAACTCCTGCTCCCCTCTCTCTATATACACCCACACCTGCTCCCCCTCTCTCTCTATACACCCACTCATTTTCACTCTCAACACCCACTCATTCTTTCTCCCTCTACTATATCCTTGCAGTCTTTCTCTTTTGTTCTCTCTTCGTTTATGCACACTCACTCTCTCAATAACACCTTGTCTTTTTTCTTCCTGCCTGATTTTCTCTTATCTTGTATTTCTCTTCCCTCTAAATGTCTACAACTCTCTTTCTCTCTATTCTCATCAGTTGCTCTCTCTTCTTCTCCACCTGCTTCACTATTTCAACTGCTACTCAGAAGCAGGCGGTGATGCCCCAGACTTGGCATTATGCCGTTGCAACCACAAAACACGCATTGATTATCCATTTCACTGCCTCAACTTCTCCAGGCGCCCTCTGTGTCCTGAACGCTGCTGCAGTGAGGAGTAGCCGTTGGTTGGCAAGTAGCAGCTTCAATGGAATACCAATACTACTATTACTACTACTATTACTGGTGACTACTATTAGTCAACTTTTACTGTATCTTACTACAAATGTTCCTGTTAACAAGGTACTGATACCCTCTTGTCTATTGTCTGCTTTTTACAAGTACTTTTTCTTTCTTTTTTTCCAACAGGCACAACTTTCATATTCTTCTTTTTTCTTTCATTCAACTTTGTTGCTTTTGATTTCATTCATTTTTTTTCTTCTTCCGCTTTTTTTTTTCCTCTAAGTAAACATTCACTTAAAATTCAATTCTTTTCACTTATTTATTTTTTTACAAATTTCTGACTTCTATCATTTTCTGCAAAGTTTAATGCTTTCTGCTATTTCGGATTTTCTTATACAAATTGTGGTGTTTTCTTACGGCAAAAGTATTTACCATTTCTTCCATTACATTAAGGAAAATATTTTGAAAATTTAAAAAGAAGAAAAGTTATATTTCCACCTTTTTGAAATTTTCAGAATTATTCTTCATTTGCATTTTGATTGGTTTCATATTTTTCTTAAGTTGAAAGTTTCTTATGAAGCAGAAATATCTTGGAGTTTTAGGGGAACTGCTCCCTGTTTTGTTGCACTCTTTTAAGTGACAAACACATCAAAAGAAATTGGAAGGAAAAATAATTCAACTTCAGGGGAATTTCCAAGCTTTATTTTGGTTCCACTCATTTTGTATTGGTTTGGGGGTCACAAAGAAATGATCAATATCAAAATTTATTCTCTTTAAACTTTTGTCTAAAACTCTTATCCTTTTCAGTTTGAAAAGTTTAAAATATTTAATTCCATACTGACTTTTAAACTTTTGAGGTTCCCCCCCAAAAAAAAAATATTTTATTTATTATCATAAATATAGACATTTGTCTCCTTCAGATATATATTTTGTTTTTTGCCTATTGTCTTTGATTTTGGATTCATTTTGAATATTCCAATTCATTTTTCAAGTTAGTCACTTGTATAGTCTCAGGATGTACCCCTCTTCTAATGTGTAGCCCTCTTCTAATGTGTACCTAATCAGTATGTTAATATAAAATCAACATCATCATATCAATACAAAGGTGGAATGATGCAAATGTAAAAAAAATGATCAGAAACATTGCTTTTTTAAAATTCACTCAACTTTGCTTTCTTGTGTCAAGGTTTCAATTCTAAGTGCAACTGAAACATTTTAATCAATGATTCCACTGAGGGACCAGAAAACCTTCTGTTGTTAATAAATTATTATTTTCATAAGATGCTAAATATTTCATGGAAAATAAATGACTGGAGGAATCATTTTTCTTACTAAAAACTAAACATAGTTGAGAAGGTAAAACTTCCCAAGTTGAAAATTTTTAAATGAGATTTTAGAAATCTTAATTTCAACAATTTGCTTTGAATTGCTAAAAATCTAATTTGTGGTTGAAAACTAAGCAACGTTTTTTCCATGTGAAACAAATTTCTTTCTTCATTTTATAAGGAGTTTCTTCCTTGATATGTGAAAAATCAAAAATCTCAAAACTATTTTACACTATTATGTATTCTAGCATCTGAATTTTATCAATTATTATAATCATTGGCAAAAAGCAAATAATTCTTGACAAAATCTACCATGGTAATTCTCTCTTAACTTGAAAGAGAATTTTTATGGATCTTTCTTTTGACATCTACATGTGCAATGTAATAAAGATTTTTATCATACTTTGAAGAATTTTATGTACTCAATAGAATCTAAATCATTGAAAAAATTATTTTAATTAAATGAAAAATAAGAATATTACTTTCTTTTGAGATTAGATTTCTTTAAAAAATTGAATTGCTTTCCCATTTGTAGGGAGCTGATAAATAGTTCAATACTTTAATTTTTGTTCACTAATGTCTTGGTCTGTGGCTATCATTTAAAATTGGACTGATACCAGTTTGAAAATTTCTTGATATTTTTTTATCAAAAAAAATTGTGATCAGTATGCCTTTCAGAAATAATGTGTTAGATTTAAACTTCTACTTTCATCTTGTAAGATGGAAAAAAATTTCATGAGAAATGGTAAGATTTATGAGGGATGGAAGTGCGGTCCTCTCTCTTGGTTTACAATGAAAGATAATAAAAGTAAAATTGTAGATATGAAAAAAGGAACTTGTTTTTTAAATATTGGATTAAGTTAGTAACATTACAGTTCCTTATGTTTACTTAATTTTTAATTACAGTTACTTAAAATTCTTGTCTTCATAATTTTTTAAATTGGTCTCTAACTCCCTTTGCTTCAAGTTGCATCCTTCCATTTTTTTAGTTTTATTTATTGGAAAAGAAAAATTATTTTAGCTAAATTTCTGGAAAGCATGATTTGGGAAATAAATCTAGAAAGTGGGATTTGCTATTGATAAATTTGAATGTATTTGTAAATGGTTTTCTGAAATGAAGAAACAAAGTTGGTAAATGAATGATTTTACACCAAAAATACTTAAATTCTAAGAAGGAAATTTGGCTTCCATTCATGATGCTTGCAAAAACAGAAAATCAACTGGAATTCTTTCAGTTTTGGTTCAAATGTTTCCTATTGATTTCTCGTTTGTTGAAGTCTCTTCATTTTCTACCACATTTTTGTCTGATCTTGTGACTTCACGGCCCGAATTTTGTCCAGTTAGCACCTCCATCCCCGTCCCCTTTGGCCTCCCTTTACACAACTGACAAATGATTACATCATTGTTGCTTTGACATTTGACCCCTCCTCCCATAACATGGAGAAAAATGAGCTGAATTCTTTCTCTTCTTCACTTTTGATTCAATCAATTATGCATTAAAAAAGGTTCTGCATTTGTGAAATGGTTTATTTAGTTTCTTACAGCATCAACTCATTTGACAAGGTTCAATTTGAGGCAAAAGCACTTCAGCTGTAAGTTTCTCAGAGACCATACTTGCTCTAGTCAATAAGATATTGCTGTAAATATAAAATAGATAAATAATATATTGCTTCAATTTAGGATTGTGGCTCAACTGGAAAAGACATTGCTTTTCTAATTCCTCTGATCTTAGAAACTTGAACAGAATTAGAAGTAATTTGTGAAATAATTTCAAAATTGTAGATTGGCCATCATCATTGCTCTTGTTTTCATTGAATTGAAAAGTTAATTAAATTTTATTTTTAAATTTTAATGAGTTCAAACCCGTGTACAGGCATCTTCAGTGGCAATGATTTTTACATAGACTAGGGACAATATACTTTTAAAGTCTCTGACCTCAATATTATAAATTTCTGAATTGCCTGATAGAGGTACAGTTAATTTGGTAACTTACCAGCAACTGTCTTAATTTCATCTTTTCAATAAACATTTTGGAGAACCTTTTTCTGTTTTTTTTTTCTGTGTATTATGAACTTTAGATGAACCAATGACATGAATACCCAATTCAACTTTTCTCATCATTTTATACAAAGTGGATAACTACAAAAGCAACTATTTTCTTAAATTCTTAAAAGCTTTGTTCTTCCATTCTATTCAAGTTTGCAAATACATTTCTTTCTCTACACCAACACAAAAAATACACTTTGATTTACAGAATTTGGGAATATTTTTATATTTTAATTTAAAAACAAAAAAAAAATTGCTTTTTTCTATAGGAACATTTTCTTTTTCTTCTATTTTTAATTTTTTTTTCTGCTTTACTTTCTTATTATGGGATGTCCTAAGAATAAAGAAACAATACATTGCATATAAATTATGTCGGTTGTAGAGATTTTGAAGATTTTACAAGAACTAAAATAATTATGGATGCCAAATCTACTTGACTGGATTGAGAATTTTTTTAAGGTGAGAGTATAGCAAGAAAATTTCCAATAACATTTTTTAGATAATAATTCTGTTCTCTGCAAGAAATTTATTGCACATAATTACTGTTCTTTAAACACAAACTTTTCAAAAGCAGTTAAATAGTAGGAAGTGAAAGTTATTAACCTGTTAAGATTAAAGTTTTATATATCTTTTGTTAATAACTACATTCACAGAGAATGAAATTCCAAATATTTTTTAATATGGTGTTAGTATTTCTTATTTTGAAAAAGCATCAGGAGTAGATGGGGGAACCAGAATTGTTGAAACTTTTGAACATGATCCTTTATTTGGAAGAGTTGAAACAAAAACACTTTGGAATTAATTGAAAATTGAAAGTTTCAGATTTCTTTGTTCGTTTTGACATTATAAAAGAGTTAATGTTAATAAATGAATTTATATAGAGAACATTTTGATAGACTTTATTGGCGTTGCTTGTTTCAAAAAGAGGAAAACTATTTCTGCTCCTCTTACAAAGCAGATACACATTGAATGCATTTGACATAGCAACTGATATTTGTAACTATTTTGTGTGAAGATGTGAAGTTTGTAAAGTTGAAGTCATCGAGACAGAGTGAATGAGGAGCTGAAATAAAAAATATTTGACTATTAAGGTGAAAAACTGGCACAAATACCAAAACAATGACTTGCTTTCATATGCATTTGCTCTCTCAGTTGAATAATCAGTGGCTTGCCATAATAAGTTCTGAACTTTCCATATGCTGGATAAACTTTTGATCGCTTCATTAAGCAAAAAATATATTTAGCTGTATTATAATGATTATTATTATTATTATTTCTTCAACTTAGATGTCTGGGAACATCTAAGTAAATTCGCAAGTTTCTATAGATGTTATTGATTTTTTCTTTTTAAATAATGTTCACCCAATACAAGCCTCAAGAACCATGCAAGCTAGAGATTTATTGAATGAAGTGTGTGATATGAATGTAATAGTAATTGATCCTTGACTTGAAGCAGTCAATATTGTAGTGCTTGCAGAAGCATCCACAAAAAAGTCTGTTCCACAGAGCAACGGTTCTTGAGAAAATGCTGTCTGGGTAGGGCTTCCTCCTTACATTTGCAATACAGAGGGA
>OZ038515.1:80482095-80544595 GCA_964036315.1 Acanthosepion esculentum
TGCACACACACACAGCATTCTGACTAGTTGCATTGATAGGAATCTATTGTAGGCCAAATATAAAAGACAAAAATAATTTTAATTGACAGTATCTGCCCCAATCCTAAAGGATTTATGAAAGAAATCTGAGCCAGATGATGTCATTTTGTTTGATTCATAGATTTTTGGAAGGTGACAAAATGATGACACTAGGATTCTGCCTTCTCTTTATTTATATGAAGTCTTTGTTAGTTTCTCACTGAAAAACCAGTTTCTTATAAATGAAAAACAATTTATTTAATTTTGGGAGATAAAATGTTTTTTTTTTTTTAAATTAGTGCATCTTTGAAATCTATGGCCAAACAAGTACCACAAAGACAAAGGGGTTCTAAAGGAATAATAAATACCTAGACTAACAAAATCCATGAAGTTTTGGAGACATGACAGAGAGATCAAGTGATGAGATCAAAGCACAGGGAGAATTGGATTCATGCTTTTTCCAATAGATTTGATGCCAAATAAACATAAACAAGAATTCTAACTTTGATTATAGATTCATTTTTCAATGGTACTAACCCTTATACGATTTGGTACATGTAAATTACTTCTCTCATAGTTAACACCTTAAATTGTGGACTTTTAAAATTATTTTTTTGTTTTCTTAATAGCAATGATATTTGTTTACTATTTTTGCTTGATGCACACTGATATTTAAGACTGAATTTGATCAACAAAACTTAATCAACTTGCTTAGTTTTGTTTTTTGTTTTTTTAATCAAGAAATTAAAAATATAATATAGCTTTCTTTATTCATTTAAAATAAAGAAGCAGTATTTTTTGACTAGGAATTAACTGTTCTTGATGTTTCAGATTTTTTATTTGATCCATTTGGGATTTTCCAAGATCTTTTTATAAGGTAACTTAATAAATTGAGCTGATCTATGCAAAATGATGATTTTTCAATAAGTGACAGCAGAAATGTTAGAATTTGGTTTTATTGTTTCAATTTCATGTTATTAATGAAATTATTTTTCTTTTTATCAAAAATCCCTTGTTTATTGCAGAGAAGCTTTATCTTAAAGCAAAAACATTTTTTTAGCAATATTTCATTTTTGTTTTAGTTTTCTTTAAAAAAAAAATTTAAATCAAATTTAAATACGACAACATTATAGAATTTTTGTAATTTTGCTAGGAAAAAAATAATGCCATGAAATTTTGAGTAGAAAGGCAATTCTGTCTCCTTTTTATAACTTGAAAGGAAAATTGTTGTTTTCTCTCATGTCTCATGCTATACAAGCATCTCATTTAAAAGAAAGTCTTGCATAGCAATATTGTTTATGATAAGTTTTTATTTACACTATTTACAATGCTTGAACTGTTATCCTCATCTTTGCCATATTCATAACATTTTGGCTGTTGTACATTTTAGCCTTCTTCAGGTGATTGGAATTTTGGACTGAACCCTTTATATGGAGGTGAAAAGGAGATCACCGCCCCCTGTGGGACGAAGTTGAAATAATAAACAGAAATCATCACTAGAAAATACAAAAACTTAACAAATTAGCACATATAATAGGCGACAAAAATCTAAGCCGGCCAAGCATAGACCTGTATACAATATGTTAACCAATAATACAGAGTGCTAGTGAAAAACAGTAATAATAAATTTGTAATATGAGTTCTGGTAAAAAATGATTACTGAGATGTTAGGTTTATAAGGTCAAGGACATATGGCCCAATGAATAAAAGTATTGGTTGAAGTAATCCATTGACTTGACCCAAAGAGTGAACAATAATAACAGCAGAGGTGAACAAAAACTTGGAGAGTTGAGTTGAGTTGGAAATAACTGATACTGAGATATCTGGAAGAGGCATGACACGTGGAACTAGAACAATTTACCCCAGTGGACAAAATAAAGAGTTCAGTTCAAAATTCCAATCACCTGAAGAAGACCAGAGCATATAATGGCTGAAACGTTGTGAATATGTCAGCAAAGATGAGGATAACAGTTCGAACATTGTAAATAGTGTAAATAATTACAATACCTCATCTCAGAAATATAGACATATAATAAGATTTTGTTTGCAAAAACAAGTTTTATTTTGTGTAAAGTCTTTATCAGAAATGTTTATCTGCAAGGATATCCAGTTTTGATCAAGTACAGTGTTGCTTAACCAATCAGTATACCATAACTTTAAGCATATTTTAAATCAGTCTAATTTAATCATTGGTAGTTTCATCTACTTCCACAGATTTCTTTTCTTTCCAAATCTTTTTTTCTTTGAATTCTCATTTTAGTAAAAAGATTAAAAGGAAGATGTCAATTGCAAATTTATACTTTATAATTTTATAATTTCAGTTTGAAATACTTTTAAATATGGCTTCTTGTTATGTTAATTAATGCTAAGATATGTAGTGATGTAATTTTTCAATATCTTAGTTGTTTGGTTCTTGAAATCAAACACTGATGTCTGCAAATCAGGTTAATACTTGTAAGAATTGGTCTAAAATGTTGTGTTATCAAATTAGTCTTGTTGCATAGTTACAGCTTGTCCATATCAAGTCCAGACTAGATGACTTTATTCTTCTTTTTGACCAACATGTGATGGCGGCTACCAGTTACTGGATGCTGTCCACTGATCCATTTTTTTTTATTTTCTCTCTGTTGATGGCATTTATCCAGCAATAATAGATTTTCAAGTTGATTAACTTCTGTTTGTTAGCCTGAACCTCTCTCTTTGCTGGTCAGCAGGACCTTGCTTCCATCAGAGCTTATTAATTGGTTACAACTGTTATTTTATTTTTTTGGTATGACTTATCAGTGCTTTTATTAAAGCAAATGTACTCTAGAAACTCTGTACCCAAGTTTGAAATATTTAATTTGTTTTTTTTTTTCTTCATACTGCCATTATTTCTGAGATTTGAAAGGATGAGAACTTTGAATAATTTGGTTCTGAATCTCCAAGATGAAGAGCTATCATTGACATTATTTATATGCAGACTATTGTTCCCATCATTGTTGTTAATTCGGTGACATTGTAATTGTAAATTCAATCCCTAGGCCAGGCAGTTTATACTTGGACTTAATGGAAACAGTAACTAAGCAGTAATATATATGAAGTAGATGAGATATCCCTGGACATGGACAGTGGAACAAGACCAATCTAGAACCATAGATTAAATAAAGGTTTTCATTCAAATTTTTCTGAAGGTTATTCTGATTAACAATCACTTGTGGGCACAATGAGCAAAAGGTTATGATAACAACAACAAAGATAGGGACAATACTCCACATGTAAATAATTTGCTTCATGACTTTTTATTTGCTAATTCTGGAGTTAAAAAGTTGGCTAACTGGTTATTATCACGGAAAATAGAATCAAATTTGAATTTCAACCAACACCCCTGAGAAAGACGAGTTCACTTCTCCCTGCATACTATAAGTGTACTAAATAGATATGTGAGGTAGTCTAATGGTTATCAACATGTAAAATGGAATCACAATGAAGACAAAATATTGTTTCTGTTGAAACTAAGGCAATTTTCTTGCATCATGAGAACAATTTTGGCTTTAGCTCTTTTTTTAAAATCTCAACTCGAAAAGTATTTTTATTTAGGTATGAAAACATGAGAAAAAGTGAGTTAACCAGAATTCCCTAGTAAGTAGGAAAATAGAACTGTATTGCAATTCTTAATATAGCCTTTGTTCTGACTCTAGTAGAGAAAGGCTTTCAGGCCACAGGTTCTGCTTCTATCCAGCTAGAAAAAAGGTTATAACTAAATAACTGACAAGAAAAAAAGTCCAATTTTAAAGTAAGGCAAACTAAATATTGTCATTTTCTTATCTTAAAACAAAAAGTGATGATATGAAATATGCTGAACAAAATTCTCTATACTTGATTTAAAACATTTTCTTGATAAATAAAAATGGAAGATCATTTCTACTACATTATGTGAGATTTTATAAGGTAAGATAATGTTTTGACCAATGAGTATTGGAGAATCAGCATCACTCATATCTGTCACTTTTAAAGATATTAAGAATTCTGACATAATGTAAAACTTATATCACTATGCAAACAAGAATAGAATGGATTTCTTTCAACACAAATTTGTATCTGGTAGCAAAAGACAAACTTGTTTGCTGTATTCAATATTAATCTGTATCCTTTGAGTCTTTCAATCATAGCAAAAAGTTCAAAGAATATTTTTTATGTGCTTATATTTTCACAAAGAACAAAGAAAAATTTTGTTTAACTTGGTCCAGAAAAATAGCTATAAAAATTTTAGATTTATTATTCTTGTTTTTTTTTTATTTTTATGTAGGTCATGTCTGTAAAGCAGAATTTTTGACAGCATTTAATTGTTTTTAAACATCAGTGAATAGAAATGTGTTTCGTATTTTGTTGACAAATATCATTAAAACTTTTTGTTGTCAACTAACATACACTCACAGATACACTTCTTTAATTAACAATATTTTGGCTTTGCTTTTTTGACTTTGTGATTTCCTTTTTTAGGATTAAAACTAATATTTCCTGTGCTCTTTAAACAAGTAGTTTTGAAATTTGTAAAATTATAATTGGAAATATATTTACTTTTTAGATTTAATTTTTCTATAAAATTGATAAAATAAAATTTGAATAATTTTAGCAATTCTTCAACTACAGATTCATAGGTTATTTGGTTTGAAACCTTAAATTTGAATTTAGATAAATTTTGAAGAAAGATTTATTTCTGTAACTAATACCAATTTTAATTTGGACTAGTAAATTTCTTTTATTATCAGTTAATTTTTATGTTCTTAATGTTACTCTTGCCGTTAATCAAAATTGACTTTCTGTCTGAATTTCTGGGGTGACAAGGTATATTATTTGCATCATTTACATTCAGACTAATGTTCACTGCTTTATTGTTATTACAGCATATCAGCTATTGTGCACTTAGACCTTTTCAGATGTCCGATAATCTGCAAAGAATTTTAAACTAAATCCTTCATCCTCTCTCGGGATAGCTTATCTTGTTTTTTTTTTAGTACTGCTCAGTTATTGCTTGCCTTGTTTTCACTGACACTAAAACTTTACTACCCAGCACAGAACTCCCAATTATTATATCACCAAATTCACAGTCACATTTTACTCCCTAAGCTATTGTCCCATGACCTTTTACCATGTTCTTATTGACAGCTCCTTGCTGTTATGCTTGACCTCCTTCACTGCTGTTTTTTTTTTTTTTTTTATTTACTGCTGCCTGGCTGTTCTTTCTCTCTCTTCATTAATGGCTCCCATATGGTATTTATTTCTATGCTAGGCCCACTGAGGAGGCCATTATGGCCTAGAATATGCACTGAAGTAGGATATGGTGTGCAACAGCCAAAATGTTATGATAAAAACTGACTTGGTGACAATACATTCATTGTTTCCAAAATATTTATAAACATTCAATGAGTAAAGATAAAATGCAAATAAAACTTTTCTTAATTACTTCTGTCTTTTGTCAATTCTTTGCCACTGAAAAACTATCTTGACTCCTACTTTTTATTTGCTTTCCAATTCTTTTGAGCAATTGAAAGCAATTGAAAATTTTTCTTTTTGGCTGTTATACAGAATTTGAAAAAACAGTTTAGTTTTTTTTTTTAAAAGGCAACAACCTTTTCTCTTTCTTTATTGGCCACACAAGAAATTTCTAAATTGTTGCTAATTTGAACAATAAGCATTTAGGAACTTTTCCTTTGTTTGCTGAATATAGTATTGACCTTTTGCTAAATCCAAATTGATACATCCTTTTCTACTGCTGTTTTAGATACTTCCTTCGAAACTTAGAGCCTCATCTAGCCATACTTTGGTAAGGCATCTAGTTAGAATTGAACTTGCACACAGTGAATTGCAAGATTAATTTGTTTTTGCTGTTAATTGATGGCAAATGTCTGTTCCAATCACATTGAAGGTTTTTGCTACAAATTTACTTAGTCTTCTTTAATTCTTTTTTTTGTTTTTGTTAAATCTTTTTCTCTTTTCATCCCATAGTTTTTAATACTGTTCACCCAATAAAAGGCACAAGTGCCACTCAAGATTACTGGATGAGATTGTTGTAATAATGTAAAGGGAGGGGGAAGAGGTACATATTATGAGGATATGTAGGATAGATAACGGTTAAACCCAAACTTGAAGAGGTTAAGATTGTAGTGGTCTGGGAAGCATCCTCTTAGAAGTCTGTTCCACAAAGTGACAATTCTAGGGAATAAGCTGTCTGAGTGAAACTTCTCCCTTAGTTATGGAATATGAAGGAGATGATGAGTTGACACCATGTAAAATTGTACATGGTATAATGGGAGCTAAATATGAAGGTTTGAACTAGAGGAACTAAGGAATGTAGCTTGTTTGAATATTGGCCATGGAAATAGGATGGAAATTGGACATTAAGGACTGGGCAGTAATACTCCATTTTTGGTCTAATTTGACTTTTGTAAAGATAGAGCATGGAAGGAGGAGTTAAGTATTTTCTGGAGGGGTACAAGGAGCCAACCATTCTTCTAGCATCTTTAGCGATGATGCAAATATACAAGTTCCACTTGATGTCTGCAGTGAACTTTAGTCCCAATAGACATTTGAAGCCAGGAGCCTCATTGAGAGTACAATCACTCACCAGGAGTGGAGTACTGAATGATACAAGCCTCTTTTTCCCTCTCTGGGCTGTGAAAGCTAGATTAGTGGTCATCTATATTTCTTTTGGGGGAGGTGCACCCATAAACTTGATATTGTCTGCATATATATTTACTAAAGATTTGAAAATGTTCTTTTACATATTTAAATCTTGCTACTTATAAAGTAACACCTGATAAACATCTGCCTTGATAGAAAGTGTTTCCTCCTTATGAAAATCTGGAGTATTTATATTTTCATCATATATGCTACTCCCATTTGGCAGATTCCTTTCAAAACTGAGGTAAGCAATGGTTGAAGGGCGGATAATATGTCAATCTGTAACACAATATATCTCCAATCATTAGTTATTATTATTCATCCTCTCAGGAAAGCGTGGTTGACATTTTTGACTCAACAGGCAAATTTTTGTTGCTGCTAATGTATTAGAAGAAACGGTGCTATCATAATGTGGAGATCAATAGGAACTAATACTTCAGGTGTTCCTGGAATATAAAGCACCAATTCTGCAACTGACTTTGATGGAAGCTTCAGAAATTGATCTACGTGTCAGTTCAAATTTATAACAAAACCCTGCTGTCGTGTTATTTTAATTTCCATCTAGCAAACTCCAAACTGCTGTACTGTATTGCAGTTCCATCATCTGCATGTCTTGCACCAAACAACCATCAATGTTATTCACTGCCACTATTCTGTCATCTTTCCCTGGTGTTTTTTTTTTATTACCTCACCTTTTAGCAAGGTAATAAAGCTACTAAGTCACAAAGGGTTACTGAGAATGAAGGAAACTGAAACTGAGGAGAAAGGATAATAAAAAGAAGATTCAAGGAGAAAGATGACAATTGGCATTTCATTTTTATCTCTGTAGATTGTAATTGACAGGAAAACAAGAAGCTGGAAGAGTTCCACAGGCAAGAAGTATGAAAGAAGAAACTACTAGAAGAGAATTTATGGCTGCATATATCAATTTCAACTGTAAAATGATAAGATCTTGCCATCAATCTATGACTGTGCTTAAATTCCTGAAGTTGAAGTACCAAAAAAGAAATCTCATCAGAACAATTGCCATGAAAATATTTATAGAAATGACCCTGGGAAGAAATATGACAGTGGTGAGAAAGCATCTGAATCAAAGATGCCAGGTCAGGACTGATAATACATATTCTTCTATGAATTTTGTCCAGAATCTCGACATACATATCAGAAGCACCAGACAGGAATTGGCAACAATATTCAATGCAAGGATGAATGGTAAACTTATAAAAGTGCAAAATAGATTCTAGCATGAAAAATTGCTTAGCATGACACTGTGAACTAACAGCTTCCATCCTATCTACACTTTTGATGAGCATGTTCAGTATACTTGTATCTGAAACACTCTTTGTTTTTAAAAGACACTTAGCAGCAAGGGGTTTGACACTTCAACAACAGTAGAAGTCACGCTTATCTGGGGGTCTATGAATATGGCTATTAGATTCATTCCCTAGCCAACCTGACAAACTCTTTGGCTGTTCTTGGAAAATTTTCTAGTTAACTCATTTGGTACAGATATTCTGAGGCGTCTCTCCAATGTTCTCTCATTCCTTGTTCCTACGATGATCCTTTCTTAGATATTCATAAACTTGGCTCCCAAAATTACAATTCTCAGATATTCTTTGAAGCATAATGACACTGGATGATAGCTAAATTATCCCTTCTATCCCAAGAATAGGACAAAAATTGATCATGAATTTCATTGGGGACTATGTGAATGTGAAATTTCTAGTTGAATAGTTTGACAAATATTTACTCTGTTATCTGCTAGATTTTAAAAAACTGCATAATGCTTTGTAACAACCACTGAAAATGATATTGTATGTTGCTGCATCACTTTTTAAATTGTTGATAAGATAAAGAAAAACTTCAAGTACTTTAAATAATTACCCCAGTGTTCCTCTTCACTTTTTCACAGTTCCAAATAACAGCATCCTGATTCTGAAATACCATGTTTTTTCCTTTTGCTTTGTTAATTTTTGTAAAAAGTAACAACTGAGAAAGAGCTGCTTTGATAAAAAAAATGCCTCCTCCTCTAGAAACATGAAGTATTTATATTTTCATGATATGCAGTCTCCCCACCTGGCAGATTCCTTGCAAAATTGCAGAGAAATATTTCTCATTGCTCAAGAGAAGATAAGTCAATCCGTAATCTTCTACATCATGGATTTGTGGGAGTCAATTTTCATTTCAGTGCTCATCAGTTAAAATTTCCAAATTCAAATGCACTTTATTGTTTAGACACTATATGTCTTATTTGCATAATGAAAAACTCTGTGTTTAAGTTTGAAATTTTTGTTTTACAAAAGTAAATATGGATTAACCACTGCTAAACTGTGAATTTCAGAATCTGCACACAGATAAATTCCTGTTTCATTTGCTTCCAAATGGTTCACACTTTACAAAAATATTCAATTGTTAAGGCTAATTTGTAAGTTTAAAAAAAAATAACACCCATAAATCATTGTTCCTTGAATTTTCAATGTATATTTTTTGCTTTTCTATGTGCCTGCATTTTAAAATATATCAAATATCTATCTGAACAACATAGGCTTTTTATGTTAATGATTTGCAAAATTACATTTATTCATTTGTCTGTCTAAATGATTTTGCTACATCTACAGAAATTATAAACTGAGTTTTGCTATTCTGAATGGGTCCTTTGTTCTCTGCATATTGAGGAAAGTATTTAATCCATTTCATTTAAATAGTTAAAATGATTCAGAAACAATAATAAGCACAATAATGCATAATTACTATTGTGCATATGTGTGCACACCATCTGTATCAATTCAACAACCATTTATATCAATTTTGTTGTGACTTTTATAGATATTTTTGTCAATGCTCAGCTTTCTATTCCAAAAGTTTCACATTGTGTCAGAAAATATTCCACAAATTATTTTTTTTAAATTAATGAATATTTTAAATAATTTTCTCCAAATTAAATGCAGTCCTGTTTTATTAATAAAATTTTGACTTTATTTTTCTTTAATCATTTTAACTTAAAATACCTTTAGCTATTCTGTTAAAATATTTTCCTTTCTTCTTCTTCATATTCTATTATTGTTTTTAAGATTGCTTTTAATATGATGTAGAGTAATATCATTCAGCTTTAATAAAATACAGAATATCAGTGCCTAAATAATTTACAGTTTATCTTTTTACTACAAAAGTTCAACAAAAATATCTTAACAATCTTCAAAAAATAGTCAATATAGATAGTAAGTTCATTAGATACTAACAGGATCATATGATATAGCCTTATGTGGAGATTATGAGAGGGAATAAAAGCAAAATCTTGTTTTCCATATTTGGTCAATGTTAAAAGAAATAATGCTTGACGCTAAATGATCTAAATTGATCATCACTTGCAATAATGGATTTGGGGAAAAATGAAATCCACAATAACAAATGTAATTCATAAAATATAGATCATGTTTCTACTTATTTTGCTCTAATCAAGTCGCAAGTTAAGCAACGAAAATATAAGTCAGCAGACAATAGAAATGATAAACTGGATAAAAAAATAATATCTTTATTAAAAATAGAAAGTTTTTTTCCTCTCTCTTCTATTCATACACAGGTGTAAACTAGGTTATAAATAGGTGAATGTCTTGGGAAATGACAAAGAGTAACTGGTTAAGTTTCAAAGGAAATCTACTTTAGAATAGGATTTCAAGTTATACTGGAACATTTTCATATCAGAAAGATCATTGCTTGTTAATCTATAACTTATATTTAGGGGCAATTTGAACATATTTAAATTTCAAATGTTCCTCTATTCTATTTTTTCTCCCAATAATTCATTTTTTGGAAATCAAAAATCCAATGGCAAATGTTATGACAATGCAAAACAAATAGAGAAATCCAAATAAAAAGTGGGTGATTCTTTCATTTAAAGAAATGAAATTTTGTCCAACAAAAATCTGCACTTATTCCATTTTCGTCTGTTTTGCAAGATGCTTCATTTCTCCATTTTCTTTCCTAATTTCACAATTGAACCTAAAAAGGCAAACAAAATTTAGTATTGTTCTTATTTTAGCCAGTGCATTTATTCATCCAAATAAATACAATTAGATTATGTAAAAAACGGAGGAAATTTATTTTGTGACAATTGTATGCACTAATTTTAGAACTTTATCAAATATCTCTTGATGAATATATGACTTTTACTACCAGTATACAACTTTTAGTATGTATTTGTAAAAATCATTGAATTTATTTTTTCTATGAATAATTTCTCATGAAAAACAAACTTTTTATTTTTCTATCAAAACAGGATAAAAGGCTTCAGGCTTAAACATCTTGGATAATTTTGACTTATTTGCGTTATCAATATGAAAAAGTCGAAGAAGAAAACTGTGACTAGCAATAGAAAAGATTTTTGAAGAAAAGGTCAGAAGCTGAAGTTGTTCAAGTGAAAAAAGATAAAAGCCAAGCTCTTGTGTCAACAATCCAATACGCACATCAATTTGTCATTAAATAAGGTTTCACTGCCTGAAATGATTAACAACATTAGATGGATGATTTTTCTGACATGCAAACACATTGATTAGGTTTCTTTTTATATCTACTTCTACAAATGAACAAGTGACACAAAACTGATTGATTAATGAAGAGTTTCAATAATGGCACCTTTTTACACACTGCCAAAAATATTTGCTCTTCAGCATGATCTGTATCTCTCCTTTCATTTGTTCTTCCTCAATTCTCCATTTTCTGCTTTTTTTTCTTACCAATTGCATGAGGTATTTCACAGTCATTTGAATATTTGCTATTTATCAAGATTTTCATTTATCAAACCAATTTTATCCATTGCTAAGGTGTCTGACTCTCCATTCAAATATAAATTTATTTCACTCTACTTATCCAGATCTTTTATTTTAATGTTTGCTTCAAATCAGATGTTCTGCTGCCATTTGATTTAAAGGTGAATTGAACATAAATCAATCAAAAAAACCAATTGAACTCAACATAAGTTTGTATTGTTGCAATTCTATGGGTAAGGGCTAAGAAATTCTTGGCCTGACCTATATCCAAAAATCTTTGGAAGAGCTTCTCAGTTGGATTGAGAATCATTCAATTGATAATGAAATTACTTTTTCACCTGTAATTTGAAAGATCAATATTTTATGACCAATTTTTTACTGTTTTTTTTTTCTCAAACAAATGAATTGTTGATTGACGTGTTTTTGAAGATTGATCACTTTCATCCCATCTAATCAAAATACTGACCAATTCTCCCCTCACCTGATAATACACTTATTTTTTCCCTATAAAAATATTAATAATTTTTGAAGTTGAAATTTAACTTAAGAATTATATTCATCCCACTTCATAATATGTGAGCACCAGATCTGATACCTTTTCCAATTTGCTATCCACTGGGTTATATCTTTTGAAGTTAATGAGGAGTGAGTTTAAAGTTCAATCCTTTGAAAATTTATTTTATCTCATTTATAAAATGAGTAAATGAAAAAAAAACCTTGGAAATTTTGGATGATTTTCATTGAATTGAAAACATATTTCAAATGAAATAAGGTATTCTCAGATTTTAAAATCAGATCATCATGTTAAAGATAGGATTTCCACATAATTAAATGCACTAGTGACACATGTAGACACTGCAATTTAAAAAATGCTTTAAAATGTGATTGGAATCATTATTTGAAATGTAATTCATAATAAATATCCTATTGCAAAGCTTTTCCTTACTAAAAATCTGTCTTGTTTTAAAATTTTTAGAAACTGATATTTCAGATTATATCACAGACCTTGTAGTCTTCAGACCAATGTTCTACTCACTGATCTACTGCCAGACACATTTGATTATTGTCCTAATAAATTTTTATATTTGCTCAATCAAAGAATATCTATCTTGTTGAATTGCTAGCCAACTGTTATTGGTAAAGATTGAAATTCAAAAGATAATGAAGGAAGTGCTAGAAATCAGCCTCTTCATCTATTTTTTAATTTTTTTGTTGTTTTCTTTCTTCTTCTCTTTGTTTTTCATCTCTAGTTTTTCTGCATCTTGAAGTAAAATCATTCTCTACAGTGCCAATATTTCCATTGATCTCTTTCTAAAATGTTCTCGATGAGGATCTCTCTCTTTCTCTCACTTTAGTCTCTCTTAACTCTCACTTTTTCAATCTGCTTTCTTTCTCTCTTCTTGAGCTGTTAGATGTTTGTTCCCCTAGATTCTGTAAATGGTTGATTGTTATAGCATTACTACTCAGAAGAGGGTTTTTTTTTTTTCTTTTTCTGAGAATGTTACCAGTTCCCTGAATGGTGGGTGGGAGGAAAGAAGGTCAGGAACGAAAGATTTAGCATTAACAAAAGCTTTACTTTCTAATAAAATCTTTCCAAAGAAAAGCAAGACGATATCTTTATTTCTTTTACTCTTTGTCTGTTGCTTGCGTTTTGGTCGATAAAATGCTTGCTTTCTCTGTTTCACCTGTTGAAATAATGCGATTATTTCTTTCTATAATTGTTAATCTCTACCGAGGTTTCAGTTGGTGGATTTCTAATGATCAGTTTCATTTTAAACCTTTTGAATCTATAATTTGTGCTGAATTTAGTTGTGAGTCTCAATAAAACAAAAATATTTTTTGTCTACCAATCTTCGGATTGTTCCAGGATGGTTTTCATTCAAAGCAAAGATTTGCAAAAATAAACTTTTTTTTTATTGCCTGTAAAATACCAGTTCATCTAAGATAAATTTCTTTGCATTAGTTAGACACACATGCCATAGGCACTTTTGTACATGAATGTGGCAGAAGAATTGTATATTCTATGTTTAATTTGGCTACTAGGAATTAACCTTTTATATTTCCACTTAGCAAAATTGAGTAATGCTCTTATCCTTCAAGTCACATAAAATTTGTTTCTTAAATAATTTTAGTTTGAGGAAAAAGCAGTGAAAAGATGATCTGAAGGAATAAAAGAAAACTGGTGTCTTTCTCAATTGACTGATTATTTAGACGAATTTGATAAAAGAACAAAGAACATTTAACAAGTCATGTAAGAACTTCTATTGTAATGGCTTCTTGTCAAAAAGACTCATCTGTGAGTAAATATTTCTGTTTTGTAATTTTAAGAGTTACTTCCCTAAAAGTCAAAATTGAGGAAAAAAATGAGTCTTTTATGCTCTAAAGAAAACAAAATGTTGATAAATAATCATAAATTTCCTAAAGGCACATCTTTAATTTTTCTCATTCATCTTCATCTCCTGTTTTCAAACTTGATAAAACAAAAAACCTACTTAAACAGTAATGATGGTCCTTAAACTATTTTAATCAAGACAATATTAGGTGATCTTGTTTACTTTTCATTCAGTAAATTTTTTTTCTGAGATTCATGTATGTGTACATTTCCTTCATGATAGGATTTTAAAATATTAAAACTTTTACACTTGGATACTTATGCTATGCCTTAGATTTAAGAGCCAATTTAGTCAATTCTTGATGGGTCAGTGCCAATGTAAAGCAAATATACTTATTTCTTTAAATATTACACACACACACACACACACACACACACACACACACACACACAAGTGTGTGTGTAATAAATATATAATGCTCTAAAGAAAACAAAATTGCTCGACACATTCACTTATTATATTTATATATTATTATAACTGATTATAAACCCATTTTATTGACTTTGCCTTTCATCTTGTGCCAAAAACATGTTTTGTATCTCTTCACCAATTGTTTCTCTTCTGTATTTTCATTCTTTTTTTTTTCATAAATTTACCAAATGCCCAACTGGTTATGGCTGCAGTTTTTCATCCAATTCACTTCTAAACTCCTGGGGTGAGATGGGGAATTACGCAAGTTTTTAATTAGATATTTTTTAATTACCCTTTTTTTTCTAAGAAATCTAAGTGAAATATGTATGAAACAGCAGACCATGCAGTGTTTGTGCACATAGTACATCTTAGGATTCTTTTGTTTTTCTTCAGAAAACTGTTTGAAATTTGTTTATAGTATATTACATCAATGTTTTTCCCTTCCCATTGGTCAGTGTTTCCAAATTTTCTCTCAACCAGTTTGACCTTAATATGGTTGTTCTCTATAGGATTAAGATTAAGACTGACTTGGTCAAAACATCATTGACAAAGGCTGCTGCCCAATTCATGATTTTTATTATTTTAGCCATATATGCTTGGAAGCACATTGAAAAATGGCCTCTGGCTCTTGATTTATGCCATCCAACTTGTTTGGTCTTAGAAACAATTCTTTTCTATTTTGGTGCTCATTCACATTCTGCTAGTTCATCAATGACAGATACAAAATAATCCATTCACACACCATAATTCTAGGTCTTTAATGCTTCACTGTGGTAGACAGACATTCCTGGGTTGAATCTTCCACCTGACCTTTTGTGACAATGCTCTGGAGTATCAATTGGCAGCTCAAAGTGAGACTCTTATCACTTCAATGAACATACTCCATCCACTTAGTATCATGGTAGCCATAAAGTGAGCATACATTTCATTTGATCTGCTATATTCTTTGTGGACAGTAACAGTTTCTTTGTATACTGTTTTGATGGAAAACCAACTTCATTCAAACTTCTTGAAATTGTTGTTCTTGATTTTTTTTTTTTTTTTAAATTTCCAAATTCCTGTATCAATTCTCTTTGTGTTTGTTATATTCCGTGCAAATAGGAATAAAGACTTGAAAAACACGGTGGATGAAATAAGTAAAGGTTTATTGTAATAACCAGTACAATGAAAATAAAGGTAATAGTTATGCACAAGGTCATCGCAAGTCAATCCAGTAGTGAGTGTTAATTTTGGAAGGTCGGTAGTTCTCGCGTAAGTCTGAGTTGTACTCAACAGTTTCCAGTTAGACTCTGTAGTCAGTTGACTTACAGATAATTATAGGTAGCTACTACCTATAATGTAGTCACTCATGGGAGTCACAGGTTATTCCATTACATCAGTATTTTAACATTGTTTCAGGTCAGTAATTTTTTGCTTTCAATCTTGACTTGTCACTTTATGCCTCTTATAATCTGCTTTCTTTGCAACTTGTCATTTAATATATTTAACCGTTTCTCTAAATAATGGAATCTTGATCTCCTCAGACTTTAAACGGTTCTGAACTTCAGTTTAAGTGTTTCCCATTTGATAAAGACCAATAATGTTTTTTTTTTAAATTTAACAGTTGCATAAAATTTAATTTTTAAAGGCATTTTGAAATGAAAAGGAGTTTCACTCTTTAGGCACAGTTAAACCACAAAGAGATAGCTAATGATTAATGGATTTTTTCCATCCATGTCAGAATTTAGATAAAGTGCATGTGAACTACCCTGCCAAATTTGGTTTTAAATCATGTGTACGTACATACACACACGCAGACTATTCGTGTTTTTATATTAATTTCTAACAGGAAACTTGAATAGACGCAAAGCAAAATCTAACCACCGCAACAGTCAAAATGATGATTTTTTACCAAATTTGTATTATTTTAACCCCCCCCCCCCCCCAAAAAAAAGATTCAATAATTTAGTTTTACTGATATGCATTTTACTGCTGTTCAATGAACTAAAATGGTAATTTCCCCCAAAATAAAGTGCTTGCCTCAATTTTTTATGCTCAGGTGTGTATGCAAATCTTTTTTGAATGACAATTCTTGCCTGCAGCAAAGATTCCAACTGCTTCTCATAGTCAATATCTGTAGCTTAGACTTGCAACTTTACCATTCTTGGCATTAGCTTTACTCTTCTAACATAAGAAGTCTTTGTATTTGCTATAAAATCTGCAGAATTCTGTTAGACTTAAATTAAAAAATAAGTGAAAACAATTTTAAATTTATTTCTTCTAAATTTTAGTGTTATTTTGAAGTTTCTTGAATAAAAATTTATTTTACTAAAAAATATTTTTTATATAAAAAATTTATTTTACTTGTTTTTCATTTTCATTTTGTATTATTTATTCTTTTCAGCTTGTGATGTTTTATTAATGTAGTAAAAAAAAACTTTGGATGATATGCTTAGGTCACTTATTTAATAGTTTGTTTTGGTCTGGGAAGATAATTAAAGCTATTTATTCATCCAGTGTTCAGATTGCTTGCCGTAGTCTATTCTGTTATTACAATAAATAAATGCAAATAAGCAAAATAATATAAAAAACAAGTAAAATAAATTAACCCAAACAAATAATAAACAAATTAATAAACCACTCCCGTTAGAATAGACGAAATGGAATAAATAAAAATAAAATACATAAAAAACAAGTAAAAATAATCAACCCAAATAAATAAATAAATAAAGTAAATAATAATAAACAAATTAACAAACCAATCCCACCAAAATACCCGTTAGAATAGACTACAATGACCAATCCAAAAATTGGATGTAAAAGTAGCTATAACAGCTATAGAATGATAAAAAAATTACTACGTTACTCAAAAATCGAAAACCAAATAGAGTAAATAAAAACACACAAAATAAAAAAATAAGTAAATAAATAAAAAACAAATAAAAATTAATCCAAATAAATAAATAAATGAAAAAATTAACAAATTGCTCACGCTAAAATAACCACTAGAACTAACAAAAATAAGCATAAATAAGCAAAACCAAGTAAAAATAATCAATCCAAATAAATAAATTAATTAAAAAGTGTCCTTGCCAAAATAACAGAATAGACTACAATAAGCAATCTAAACATTGGGTGAATATATATATATATATATATATATATATATATATATATATATATATATATATATATATGTGTGTGTGTGTGTGATAAAATATACTTTTTAAGGTATTCTATATTTATAGGTGAAAAAGTGCTCAAAATCAGGGACTGAGCCTATGTAAATATAAGCAGTGTAGATGTAGGTATTAATACTGGATAGCAATAGTGTTTCTTGTTTTAATACAATTGTTAGACTATTATATATATATATAGATATATATATGTATATATATATATAATGAGGGAATACTGAAAAGTTCTCACTTCCATCAAGAAAGGGTTTCAAAAGAAATTCTGAATGATGATGTTTGGACATTTGGTCAAATTTTAGTAATAGGGTTGAGCCAAGAATGTTTTAGCACCCTCTTCTTATAAGACCAAGATATCACAAACTATTAATCAATTAATCACTTCTTAGTCAGTTTTACTCAACAGATTTTTTAGTAATAAAAAATATAATCATCAAAATACCACTTTTAGTGACTATCAGTTTATCTTTATCATGAAAAAAATTGTAATCATTTTTTTATATAAGGTTTATTTTGACAAATTTATGAACTCCCTTATTATTGCTTTGACATTCCACAAGATTCTGCTCAAGAAATATTCCCTCTTGGATAATAATCTTCATGTGTGTAAATAAGATCAAGTGTCTGCTTGATATTTGTAAAAGAAAAAGGAAGATGCTATCTCCACCTGCAACAGATTGCACATGACTTAAAACTTGCTTATTATGAACTTACATAGGTCTGTATGTAGCCTAGGTTCCTGAGGAATGGGTATTTTTATTGACTCACCAACTTTAGACTGGTTGTTAAACAAGGCTAGAGAGCCTAGACTTCTCTACTATTTAACCTATTTGGAGAAGGAGGCAAGATGGATTTATGCCTTTCAAAGGGTATTTGTGTTTGAGTGACTGTAAGAAATTCCTCTGAAATCCAAATCAGCTTGCTAATTTCTCTTTCTAAACTGCTAACCCTTATATTATCTACACATCTGCTAGATAAAACTGTAATTATGGGCATTTTGATCATATTTGTAAAATATTTGTTTATTTCTCAACCATTAACCATTGGGCTATCCAGCATCAACATTGGTGAATTTTTTTTTTCTTTTTTATATATATGGGGAAAGTCTAAATCCAGCACATTGACTTGTTTTTTTATTGAGAATTCATTGATTTTCCTTGTAAAGCAAACCTGCTTTTCCTTTGACCTTACTGTTCAATGAAAAGAGTCATCATATAGTCCAATAATGTTTTATCTGTTTTGTTTTTTATAGCACTTCTTTGATGAGATGATATTTTAATGTGATAACATGAGAAAAGCTTTTGTTTTGGGTATTAAATTAGCTCTTTTAATTTTCACTAAGCATTTTCAGAATTTGCTCTCTGCAGAATTAAACCCAAGTGGACTTGTGCATTTTTTTCATGATTCATTATCTAGCAATAAAGAATAGATTGAATTATTGTCAGTGCTGAGTCTCTATTTATCTAAGTATTGAGGATTCCAGAAAAAACAATTTCCAACATGTGGCTGTTCTAAGAAATTATAGGAAAATAATTTCTTAAAGTGTACATCTGAATATTACGTCTGTCATATAGTGCTTAATGTTTTCTTTTGTACTGAACGATGTAGAGCAAGAAAAATTGGTTGTTTGTATTGAGAAAGCAAGATTTAAAATTCTGTATAATGATTTCTATTGAGTAGAAATCCAAATTGTTTATTTTATTGCAAGAGTTTCAGTTTCTTTAGAAGGTAGCAAACATAACTGGGATGTTTTTTTGTTGTTTTTGGCAGTGGGGTAGGAGTAATTGTTTCACTTCAAGAAAGTAGATAATACCAATAGTACGCAGGGAGTTATGGGAAATGAAAGTGAAAGAGAAGACTAAGAAGAGGGAGGGTTGAGGAAAGGACAAAAGATGAATGGGTTTCAAGAAGTCAGAAGATTGGCGATTGATGTTGCATTTAAATTTTTGAAAATTATAGTTGTCAGGGAAGAAAGTAAATGGAAGAGAGTTCTACAGGTAGGAACTACAAGAAAAGAAACTTGGTGTAGAAGTGGTGGTTGCATTTACCTATTTCAACAGTAAAAGGGTGAGACCTAGATGCCAATCTAGTAGCTTAAATTCAAGTAGTTGGGGCACCAGGGAAAAAAGCTTGTCAGATACAAGATATTTTGAAGTGGAACATATGTGATCAATGGGTGTTGGTATATAACTGTTTCATAAAGTTCTTTTGCATGCAACAGTTAAATAGGCTGTATGTATTTCAAGAGAATATGTTAACTTCTTGTGTTGTAATAAAAATAAAGAGGTAAAACTGTTTGGTCAGTGGCCAAAATCTGCTACTGGACAATATGTTTGGACAAGAACACCAAATGAATTTCATGTAATTTCATTTATGATTGCTTTGCACTTGATATAGAAACAAGTAAATGGTTTCTAGTTGTTTATTTGTGAAGAGAAGGATTTTCCATTTTTCTTGTTTCTTTCACATCACAAAATTTACACATCAAGTGGAAAATAATTTATACAAATGTATGTTTTTGTTTTTGTTTTCTTTTGGGGACAGAAGTGATGAAGAAGTGGTCAGTGGTATCTGCCACTCTATTGATTGATAATCACAATTGGCCTCTTCAATTGTATGCAGATCAGTTGGCCAAGATTTATAGTGATCTCTGGTCATCAAGTTTGGTTTATGGTGCTCTCTGGTTGTAGAAATAAAAGAAGTGAAACATCAAAAAATAATATTAGCAGTTTCATGAAAATCCAAAGTGTGAGACTCAAGTTGTTTTCTGCTTTTGTCAAACTCTACAGATTCTGGTCACTTCATGGACACTGTTTCATCTCTGATTCTTGGCTCCATACTTTATGATTAACACTCTGGGAAAATAAGAAATATTCAATACTATAAACAATTATAAACAAAGCTAAATATTTTCTCTTATAGAAAAAGAATCAAATACTCAGAAAGTGAATGCTAGAAACATGAAACTTTAAAAATTATATTATTGAGATATATTTTTTTGTTTCACTTGGACACACTCATTTTTAATCAATGATTTTGACCTTAGAAAACAAAAATTCTTCATGTAGATTATTTATCACATTTGTATTTTTGCTGATAGCTTCACTAATGCCAATTCTTTCAGCAAAGAAAAATATTTGCAATATTTTCATATTTGAGAAAGAAAACTGCTTAAAGCATTTTACATTTAAATACTGAGCCTATAACAAAGATCTGCCCTTCTTTAAAAAAATGTTAATTTTTCATTTGGCTCAAGAGTCTAATTGTGTGAGTTGGAGAAATTTAAAAGCAAAATGACTTAGGAAAGTTTGACTTTTCATATAGCAATGGTGAAATTTCTTTTGAAACTGATTAATTTTTTGATAATTATTTGAAACCCAAAAACTATTTCTCCTAATTCTTAATCTCCAAGATTTATATCACTAGACAAGATCATTGGAACGATTAAATAAAGGGTTCAGTTCAGAATTACCTGTAAGTTACCAGATCAATATATATCTGACTGATTCATTCATTCATTTTCTATGGCTTATCAACCATTTGCAGGTTATTTAAAGCCAGAAAATATTTTTAAATTGTAAGAATTTGGGTGGTGGGGGATAATACTAGTTCAGTGATACAAGTCTCATTAATTAACCCATAGCTGGGGAAAGAGGTGGATTTGTATCTTTCCCAAGGGTATTTGCATGTAAGTGAATATAACAAACCCAACGGGAATCAGAACTCAGCTCTCTGATTAACAATTCTGAACCATTATCCATTACACCACCCACATATCCAATTGTACAGCACCTGGCATTTCCAAGTGGTCACCCATCTAGGTACTCACTATGCTCAACATTACTTAACTGTGAGGATCAAACAGAAACCAATGTTTCAACATGATCTGGCCTTAAGCAATATATACCTGAGGATGGTTAGAGAGCATAACAGTCGAAATGTGATAACAACAACAAAGATGAGGACAACAGTCTGAATATAGTGTAAATAATGAAATAATTTTTTTCTCTCATTCTGTAGAGTTTTTTTATTTTTACACTATCTGAGCAGCAAAAAAGCATTGACCTTTCAACTTACAAATAGAAATTAAAATCCCATAAAATGAACAAAAGCCCATCTATTTAAAAAAAAAAAAAAGTATTCTTGATGATGGCTACAGAATCAGTTGAAAACCTTTTAAACAATTTATTAGAATTTAGGTTGAAGTGAATTATATTAAGATAGAAAGTAAGAAAAGCAAAATAAAAACTAGACACTTATCCTGAAATTACAGCATTTAATATCATTTGTTACTGTCTTATATAATTTTATTCACAGTACAAACTTCTTATATTTGGAAAGCTTATTGTTTGTAATGGTATTAAAAAGTGAATATAGTAGTCGCCTAAATGGTCCAGAATCTTAGAGATATAAAAGAATTCTTGAATAATAGTAAGAAAACCAACTGTAGAGTTGTAGTTTTTCCACACTACTACACATGCAGGAAGTGTATTGAAGCTGAAAAATATGGCCAGTGGTCGCATTGACTGAACAGAAGTATTAAATACCTTCCTACCCTCTCCACTTCCTTGCTATGCTGCTACTGCATTCCTTGCTTGGTTTTATAGATATCATCTCTGATTATGGCTATCAATAAAAATGAATGAGCAGCTGCTAGTTGCTACAGCAAAAAGATCCATTGCTGTTGGTTTGCTTCATAAGGGATTTTGCTTTGTCTCCTTCACCATCTATTACAGCCAATTTACTGCCCCCCCCTAACCATTTTTGTTTCTTTTCTCCACTTCTCTTTCAGTCTAGCATGCATCATCATGGTCTTCTTTTCTTGTTTACTTTTACAGTTTTCATTCTATCTTATGTAGTCTTAATCTCTAATTATATATTGATTCTATAATTCTTCACTTTCTCTACAGCATTTTACTCTCTGTTCTTCATGCAAGCCAAACTATGAATCGACTCTTACCAGATGACAGTTGCAATGATAGATATTTTCTTAAAGGAAATTTTAGATTTTACAAATATTTTAGTAAAATATGTCCTCCATTATCATCAAAATTTTCTTTTTAGTTATTTTAATTTCATGATTGTATTGTTTGTTTTTCTGTAGGCTATGTAATGGGTGAGATGGATCTCGATTGTCCTCTCAGTGTGTTGGGTGTGGCAGAAGTTCTGCAGACAAAATATGCCTTCATATCAGGTAAGTATTTTGAACTTTTTTTTTGATTTTTTCTTTCAGGTCCTCAACAAGATCTTAGGAAGCACACTTATCCTTCTATGATGCCTAAAACAATAACAGCCACCTCAGATCTTTCATTCAATTCTTACTTTGTAGGTGAAGCTCAGTTTTAATTTGTAAACCATTATCTTTGGTTTAGAGCTTAGAAAAAATTATTAACTTTTAATTTACTTGATTAATTTTGTCTTATTAAAACATCTTGCAATAAAATACAGCTTAATTTTATATCTGTTCTTATTTACTCTGAAACTGACTTTGTCTCACTGATTTAGAGGATTTTATTCTGTAATGACACATTTTGTTATTTAGAGATGAAAAGATTTCCTCAAAATAAAGCCACTGAGTTATTTCAGTTTAGACCAGAACCTCTTGAACTTTTGAATTCAGTTTTGTCATTGACTTGTAATATAAAAATTCATAATTTTCACACTCAGTGTAATTTTTTAAGCCAAGAGAAAATTTAGTAAAGGAATTTGTTTCCAAATTGAAGATTCTTTTTTTGCCTCAATACTTACTTTTTACCTTAGTACTGGCAAGAATGACAGAAATTTAAAAAAACAAAATTAGGTCAATCACTCATTAAAACAATTACAAAATATAACTTACCCGAGCCTTCATCAGATTTTTCTGCAAAAAAAAGGTACTCAATCAAACTAACACCATGAATTGAATTGAATTAAATTGAGGTCAGTAGATCAATTCTTTTAAGTCCTTTGTTGGTGGTAACGTCAAATTCAGTACCACCAATGAATCTACCAAAGTGGAAATGGAGGTGTATGAAGTGGTATCCAGTTGTTGGAAGGTGGAACAGAATCTGATCAGACCTGACTGGGACTACTGGGCAAAGAGGTCTGATATTTAAAAAATGAAAAAAAAAACCATGATCCCAATTATAAAACATCATTAACACTCTCCCTCAATGCATTGGAAAAACATATTTTGAGAAATTCTTATGTAGTTTCATACTTTTATTTGATTGATGGCAATTATCAGTAATTCTCAAATTATTTTCTCTGCTTGTTTTAATATTCTCACATGTAATATTTTATTACATCTCTGTCATTTGTTTACATCATCTTTATATTTTGCTTTTATTGCAACATTTTCATATAGTCTACTCTTCAGCCATAAAACTCAGAGTCCAGCTCAAACATGTAGCTTCAAATGAGTGTTAGAAAAAACTGGCAACTAAAAACTTATAACATCTTTGGTTCAACAAATGACTTAAGATTTTGTAGTGTTGCAATGAAGTTTGTATTCTATTTCAAGTAACTATGATTGAATTTTGTGTAAAAAGAATAATTAAACTAAAATTATTATCATAAAATGCAACAGAAGATGAAGAAAATATCAGAAATAAAAAATTTATTTTGTTCTTTTCATTCATCTTTTTTTTTGGTGGTGGTGGGGGGGTGCTTCTTTTCTGCTCTTCTTCCTTTTCTTGCCTCTGACTGATTTATTGAACCAACATATTGACAATGAGAAATTATACTCATTTTTTATATATTAGATTTCTCATCTTTTGTTTTAAAATCTATAATCATAAATTTGTACTTTTTTTTTCTCTGTTAGTTTGTGTATTCATTTAGTATGTCGTGGATCAATTCTTATCTAGCCACCTTATCCTCAAAGTCATCACACATGATTTTTTTTTATCATTTCACTCCAAGTAAGTTGGGAATGCCACTAGTATGCAGGGGGTTACAGAGAGTGGAAGTGTGAGAAAAGACTGGGTATAAGGGGGATTGAGAAAGGGATAAAAGATGAACAGGATTCAAGAAGACAGAGATTGATGTTGTATTTAAATTTTTGAAGATTTTAATTATCAGAGAAGCAAGTAAACGTAATTCCACAGGTAGGAAGTGCAAGAAAAGAAACTGTTGGAGTAGAATTGGCAGTTGCATTTAACTATTTCAACAGTAAAAGGGTGGGACCTAGATGCCAATCTAGTAGCATGCTTAAATTCAGGTAGTCAGGGCACCAGGGGAAAATGCTTGTTAGAACAGTTGCCGTGAAAATATTTGTAAATAGAGGGAAGCTACATCACGTTGGTGAGACAGTAACTGAAGTCAAGATGTCAAGTCAGGATCAATTACATTGCAGGTCATTGGATTTTGTCAAGAACCTTGAGATGAATAGCAGGAGAACCAGACTAGATACGACGACAGTATTCAATGCACAGCCGAATGGTAGATTTGTAACCCAACTTTCCTTGCAGTAGATGTAGATATCAATTCGATGTAGTTGTTCCACTTCAAGTCTGTTGAAAACGTGAGGCCAAGAAGGCACAATGTGTTGCTTTCCAGGAATCTAGAATCAGCCATGCTAATGGCAGGCAGGAAAGTTTCTCTATGCTGGTTAAACAAGAACAGTTTAGTTTTGGAAGCATGAAAATTTATAAGCCATTTCCTGCCCCAGTTAACGACTACCTGAGAACCTATCATATAAATCTGATTGAAAATTTTAAACTTAAACTCCAGTTCAAGTTTATCAATAGCAGGAAAAAGTGAGAATCAAAAAAATGTGAATTTTATTCCTAAATTTTCATTTTCTTACAAAACTTTTGAATAAATTTATTTCATAAAGTGAAGTTTAAGTAAGGCATAAGTTGAGCATAAATTTTGTGGTTTTCAAAATACATTTGTTTTATTTTTTTTTTTTACTAGAAAAAATGCAGGAAAGAAGTTGAATTAAGTGTTAATTGCAAATAACTTCTAGAACACCAGATTAATATATATCATATTAGTGTATATTCTTTTTGTATGTATATTGTATACTAAATAGAGCACTACAATTAATGATGCATGTATATAGATTGCCTAGTGATGACGCTTTTCAAGCAGAGGCATTGCTTGTTAAAAGTTAGATCATTAAAAAATCTTAGTGCCATAATTGGAAAAGATGAAAGTTTAGAACAATGTGGCAGAATGTGTGGATCCCTGGCGTTGAACTTAACGTTGAACTTAAAGTGCACTGGTGAAACTGGAATTGTGCAATATCAAGCAATGGCTATACTTGGAAATGAGAAAACAACTATCATGTGAAAAAAAAACTATTGCTTTTAACATTATCTTGACATTTTGACATAGATATATCAAAACATGTCAATTAACTGAGCAATATTTTTCCGCACTTTGTGAGTTTGTGTATAATTTTTTTTAACTAAAAAGATGTCATAAATAACGAACAGTGTCCCAAAATGAATTAAAAGAAAATGTCTGAGATTTAAAGTTGAAGACAATTTTAATTAAATAGATTTCCTTTTTGAGATTTTAAAATATTGGATAGGAATTAATGATCAACTATTGTTCCAAATTGTCCAGGTTTCATTAATATTCTTGGTTTATTTCTTTAGCCCTTTTGTGGCTTTAAATGCTGAGAGACGAGGCTTATTTATAGATTTTTCAGAGTAAATAATAAAAATGAAAAAGCAAATTGTTGTGGTGAGAATTTAAAATAAATATTACTTTGATGATGAAATTGATTAAAAAATATACAAACTTTTTTAAAAATATAGAGCCTGAATTAAATAGAAATTCCTTCCTGTCATATAAAACGATTGAAAATCAATTAAATATTTTCACAGTAATCAAGTCTAATTTTGTTAAATTGGATATTTTTTTGTGTTAGAAGTGGTATTGTGGAACATATATAAATATTGATTTTATATTGCTCAATACCTACATATATTCCTTTTTTTAGGAAAATTTACAGATCACAGTAGAAATTGCAAAATGAAAGTTGTCTTGAATGGCCACTCTACCAAATCATTTTAAATTAATGCAAGTGTCCCCCCCCTGGGCTCTATATTTGGGCCTACTTTATTCCTAATTTTCATCAGTTCTCAACTTGGTATCTATTCTGATGACACAACTATTTATTCCTTTCCTAATGATAAATCCAATAAGTTCAATAATGTCAAATTGGCAGCTGATCTCAAAAATGACCTTGAATCTGTTATTAACTGAGGCAAGAAATGGCTTGTTAATTTTAATGCCTCCAAAATGAAACTGCTCTTTTTTTAATCCTCATAGAGAACCTTTTTTTACGTTGCATCAGCATAGCTGATGCTAACCTTCAGGAGAGTAAATCATTGTGCCTTCCCACTGACATAAAGTCGAATGATTATATTGAATCAATTGCTAAATCTGCTGTTAGTAAATTTGGTTCACTGTATTGTTCTAGACAATTTTTCTCGCCAGAATTTATCTTAGACCTTTATAAGTGTATCTTTCATCCATGCATTGAATATTGCTACCACATCTGGTTTCGTGTTTCTGCTATATATTTAGAGATTCTTGATGAAATCCAGAGAAGAATCGGCAATGTTATTGGTCCTGACATCTTGGCTTCAGTCATTTTCTTCACCACTGTAACATAGCTTCTTTGTGCCTTTTCTATAAATATTTTCATGGCAATTGTTCTGATGAACTTTCTTGTATAGTGCCTAGACTTTATGAATTTATACACAGAACTAGATTGGTGGCAAAGTCTCATCATTTTACACTTGAAATGGCTGCTAGATGGAACTGTAAGTTCCATGCTAACAGTTTCTTCTCTCACAATTCTTGCTCATGGAACTATCTTCCAACTTTTTGCTTCCTTGATTTTCAAAAATTTAAATGCAATCTTAATCATTATCTTCTGTTTTCTTTTATTATCTTCTATCCTTAATAGTATATTTTTCTTATATTTGCTCAACACTTTTTCATCTTGGTGTCTTTATTGCCTTGCTTGGGGGGGGAAATGATTTTTAAAAATCCAAAGAAAAATTTACAACGTTATTGGTCCTTACATTGCATCTCAGCTTCAGTCACTTTCCCAGTACCATAACATAACTTCCCTGTGCGTTTTTCATGGTAATTGTTCTGATGAGCTTTACTCTTTGGTACTTTGTCTTTATGATTTTAAGCATAATATTAGATTGGTGGCAAGGTCTCATCATTTATCTGTTGAAATTTTTAGATCTAACTGTAAGTTCTATGCTATTAATTTCTTCTCCCAAACTTGAACTGTCTTTTGGATTCTTGCTTTCCAGTCAATTTTAATCTTCAAAAATTTAAATATAATGTCAGTTGTCATCTTTTTTCTCCTTGAAACCATTTTTATTGTCATCTCTCCTAATAAAGTTTTTTTTTTTTTTAGATTCTTTCACTCTCAGTAGCCCCCCTTGCATCTTAGTGACTTTATTGCCTTGCCTGGGATGAAATGATTAAAATAAAAAAAATAAATAAATTCATTCACCTTGCTAAAAGAATAGAAGAAAAACGTCCAAATCTCTAGTTCAATTTTCTGTTGAATTATTTTGTTCTGTACTGATGCAAAATGGCTACAAATGGAAACAAGGAATAGAATTTATTTTTGATACTTTCCAGTTCATCAATGCTAAGGTTTTATTGAATCTAGTACATATCATTCATGCTTTTGTGCTCCTTGTAAATATCTCAAATTGTTCAACATTTTTCCTTT
Source organism: Acanthosepion esculentum (assembly GCA_964036315.1). Taxonomy (NCBI): domain Eukaryota; kingdom Metazoa; phylum Mollusca; class Cephalopoda; order Sepiida; family Sepiidae; genus Acanthosepion; species Acanthosepion esculentum. Next base: position 80,510,222 of record OZ038515.1, read on the forward strand.
TTTGAAACATCTTTGTAAAGTTTTATATGTTGTAAACTTTTGTATCATAGAAATTCATGAGTTGCTGAAAGATCTTCAATGTGTGTTGCTCTAACAAATATTTTTGTGTTTTACTTGCACATCACCTAAAATGTTATCAGTGGCTACTAAGATGCCATCTAAGGTTTCTTAGCAGACATTGTAATTCTTTTTGTTAAATGTAATCTTTCAGATCAGCAACTATTCTAATATGTCATGATTTATTTTTGTAAAATACAAAAAGTATGACACAAGATGTGAAATTGGTAGATAAGGAATATGTTGGTCTTCACTATCCTATTATCAACTTAGGGGGATGCATTTACTGGCCTAACCATTCTTTATGTTCCTTTCATTCTCACATTTATTCTGAATCTTTCAAGCAACAAAGGGTCTCAAAGAATTTCTCTATGGAAATTCTAACTAAATTCATCATAAAAGTTAGTCTAAAAGAGGTGATTAAAAATCAGTTGATTCTTCTACTACAATTAAAAAATAATTCACTAATGAATTAAATGATAAAAATTATATTGACAAAATGTGTTAATATGTCTCTCTACAAAAATCTTATTATGGTAAGTGTTGTGGATTCTGGGATGAAATCCAATATCAATGAATAACAAATGCCAGGAATGGATAAGGGAAATAAATGTATTAATGTAATAATACAAACTGGTAATACGGGTTAGTAGATCCAGGAATGCGGGTTAGTAGCACTAATATATATAGTCTTAGTATTGAAGTATTGCGGATGACTCCTTACTGAGTCTACATGCTCGCTAACTGTGATGCTTGCTGCCGTCTCTGTGTGTGACTTACTACTACTACTGAACTCTACTACTCTTCTGTCGTTCCGTCTCGACTCCTCTCCCCAGGTATTTACTGGCAGTAGTATACACTGGGTGAGTCCATTTGTGTAAAAAGGGGAGAACCCTTAACAGTAAGAAAATAAGAAAATACTAGATTAACATAATAAAAACAACACTATCATACCATAACTTGGTACTGGGCTGGCAAATCATTTTCAGGGGGCCTTAAATACTTTTCTTAATTAGTTACCTCAAGATTCTACACTTAGTCCCACTTACATGATGCAAACATGCAACATTCACACACCCCCTTTCACCAAAGTCTCTTGAGCTGATCTTAACTTTAAGTTAATGCTAAAAGAAGGTGACAAGATGGTAATGAGAAATAAAACATTTCTTCTGAATTATACATAATACCATTTTCAACAGACTGAGTAAACTCAAAAACATGGTGTTTCTTCCTATTAACAGGATCCCATTGCTGCAAAGAGAACTGGCTTTCATGACAAAAACTGTAACTGCAGTCTGTAGCCATCAACAAACTAACAGCCATATAACCATACAGTGAAAGAAGGCATGCTTCACATCACTGCAGTAGACATATTCTGGTGAATCAATCAAACCTTCTGAAAGATTTTTTGCTGACCCAGAGCACACCTTAGTTCATCAGGTCAACCAATATTCCCTATTCAGCTGGCCAAGCCCCTCAATCAGATTGTCTCACACTACCCTCCTCACTAATATATGATGTAATGTCTTTCTTGACAGCAGGAAGCTGATTCTTTCTGGCTGGAAAGGTTCATACGTACATCATGTGTGAAAGTGGACAACTTTGACAAATAGATCTGGACAACATGAAAGACTTCACTTCCACAGCAGCTCTGGGGTTGCATATACAGGCATATCCAAGAATGAAAATCCATGTTGAAAGCTAGTTACAGACAAGGCTGCCTCTAAGAAATGGTCAACCCTGTCAAACACCTCGAACAGATCTAAATTGATCAAAGTAGCATGATCATCAACTTCTCTAGGATTATGCATATCAAATTCAAGTAATTTTGGGTACCTTTCATAGCAAAAGTCTGTTCCTGAACGTAATGACCTAGTACAGCTAGCAATCAATTTATCAAGATCTTGGCAAACATCTTGAACATATCTAAATGCTAAAAATGACTAATCCTATTCTTATTATGTTTGTTCTTGTGTAGCAAGTTCATCTTAGCCATGGTTAAGCATTGGGGAATATCTATCCATTTGCTGAAGATCAGTGCCAGCAAAAGGACAGGCATGTGACAACCTCAAATACTGTTCATAAGGAAGGCCTCTGATCACTGGATTTTTGTTCATCCTGACCTATATATAATGTTTTCTAAATAATAATAATTCTTATATAATATAATGTTTTCTAAATCTCATCCTCTGTTATAGGACCCTCGCACTTAAGTTGCTTTGGGATGGGGAAAGTCAAATAGATATTAAACGTCTCTCTTTATTGTTAAAGTCACAAAGTTTTCTCATTGTATTTTCTGGCCTTCTAGAGATGCCAGTCATTTTCAGTCATCATCATGCGCTATGTCCCTTTAGGACACTGGCAATCATGGCTCTCCACAACTTTCTGTCCCTTGTAGCTCTAAGCAGCATTTGACTTTTTGCTATCCCTCTTTTTTCATATTCTGCCATCTATTTCCACAAATGGTATTTACCGTTTTTCTCTGCTTCTTCCCTCAATGAGTTCTATGAGTGTTAAACTTTCCAAGAAATTCTTCCTCATAATGGATTCGAGAAATTTCAACTATCTCTTTCTGATTTTAAATATGAGTCTTCATGGTTCCCAAATGGTCGACTCATTCCATCACTCCAGGAAGTACCTGACTCCTACCATGCTTTATCTTCACAAGTGTAAGATTAGATCAAAAATGATGTATTGCTACCATGTCTGAGCTAGAGCTGCTCAATCCTCTCTTTCCAGACTTGATAGACTTCAAAATGATTTATGTGGCCTTGTGAAAGAGTTACAAACTCTTTTCAACAGAGGTAACATCACAAGCCTATCACTACTCTATTGCTATTTCCATGGCAAATGTTCAGATAAGCTCCATTGTTTAGTTCCACCAGTTCAGTTTTTTCTGTGAAGACATGCCATCACACTTCCATGGAGTCAATTTGCTCTCATTTCCTCCATGATTTACACTGCATACCAAATTATTATCGAGATAACTTTTTTTCTAATATTTCAAAAACTGTTCAAACAATTCACACAAGATTTTCACACAATGTTGGCAACACTGACCTGTGCAATCACTGAAATTTCCATACTGATCTGCGCAATGTAAACAAACTGGCGCCATATTTGTTATCAGCACGGTGATTTGAGCGTGCCAAATTATTAGAAAGGTTTAGTAAAATTCCCAGAATTGAGCAAACAAAATGTTTATTAATGTTGCACATGAATGTTTATGATCAAAAGAAGCTAATAAATAAGATAATCAAACAAATAATAACAGATACAAACAAAGGCACAGTTTTAAACAAATTAATAGGGAATGTGCTTTCCCTGTTTTGAAATTACTTGAAGAAGTCAACGATTCATAGAATTTGTTAATTGTAGGATGTCATCTGCTGTAATGCCGCGAGATATGTCAAGAATTGCTTCCCACAACTCAGCGTTGCTCCTGAATTGTCATCCGTTGGCATACAGTCTTCGCTTCATGATGCTCCAAAGGTTTTCGATTGGGTTCAAATCCAGAGAATTTGCTGGCCACTTCATTTTCTGAGGTCCATCGAAGCCTAACTGTTTCAAATATTCAGTAGTCTTGTGAGCAGCATGTGAGGAAGCATTATCTTGCATAAAAATAATGGCCCTTCTGAAGGCAACTCTTTGCCTTTTCATCCATTAATTTTTGCTCCTTCATAAATGCTATGTATACATCAGTAGTCATTTTGACGCCATCTGGTACTCTCTATGGGCCCACTAATGTTTTTCCAATAATACTACCCTAGATCATTATGCCTCCACCGCCTTGTTGGCATCTCAAATGCTGATGGTGATTCTGTCCATTCATTACCCAACCTTTGCACCATCTATCTGGCCCATCAAGTGTTGCTCGAGTTTCGTCTGTGAACAAAACTTTAGAGAAGTCAATCTTCATATTGTCCTCGGCCCATTTCAATCGATTTCGAATGTGATTTCTTGTCAGTGGAGGCTTCGATACAGGTTTGACTGTTGTTGCTATTTCCCTCAGATACTGACACCGAGTACTTTTAGACATGGTAGGATCCCCAATGCAACTGAAAAGCTCTTGACTGGTAAGTCCAGGGTTCTTCATGGCCTCTCGTTTAAGTTGTGACATGAGACGACATGAAATAACCCTCGGCTTGCCTTTATCTGCCCTTTTGCGTACTTGTGTAGGGTCGGCGGTGAACTTTTTCACTGTTTGATGACACCTCCCTATCATTTTAGAAATTTCTAGGGTAGATTTACCTTTTGAGAGTTCTGATGTGATAGTTTTCTTTTCAGCATCACTTAAACTGCTTTTACGGCCCATCTTTTCAATAAATTCTTACACTTTTCTAATAATTTGGCATGCTCAAATCACTGTGATTATAACAAATATGGCGCCAGTTTGTTTACATTGCGCAGATCAGTACGAAAATTTAGTGGTTGCGCAGGTCAGTGTTGCCAACATTGTGTGAAAATTTTGTGTGAATTGATTGGACGGTTTTTGAAATATTAGAAAATTATCTCGATAATAATTTGGCACGCAGTGTAAATGTAAGAAGGAAGTTAAACTCAGATTACTTTTATTTTATTTTATTTTTTTTTCAAGAACTACCATTTTGTGGAACAGACTTCTGGTTGAGTGCTTCCCTGAACACTTCAATTTTTACCTCTTCTTGGCAAAAGTCGATTGTCATATTTTCTCCTAATCCTTATAATAATTTCTTAACACTTTCGTTTCCATTTATATCACACATCTTATTCAGCTTTACTATTTTGTTCACTGTAACCTTCTACTTTGAGTGGCTTTAAAGCCTCATTTTGGGCGAATCTTTAAGTAAATTTTTCTTAGAATTTCCTCATTGTTCACATGTTCTACCCATGATATTCTCATCATCTGTCTGTAGAACAACATCTCCATTCCTTTGATTCTCTTCTTCATTTGTAAGGAAATTGTTCAGCAGTCACTGCTTTTCAGGAAAATAGGTACAACATAGCAGTTCAGCATTGTTTTCTGTTTAACATTTTTCACTAAATCCTTTATTTATCATATTACGATCAATTGTTCTCACTCTGTTGCTCGTGTTGGGGGGGGGGGAATAATTTAGATTAGTTAATTCTTCTTTATGATGTTGATTATGATTATTAAATATGAATTATGTTAATTTTACTGTCTAAACTCCTGACCATCAGATACATTGCATCTCCTTCACTAACATGCGCATATACATGAGGTAATGTGTTGGAATTTGGAAACATTAAAGCACATAACTGTTCTTTCCCAAATCAAACAATTGGAATAAAAAAATAAGGACACTAATTTGAATAAATTGCTGTATGGTAATCAAATGTGTTTTTAAACACAAACATGTTTATATTTAATTTTTTATTTTCATTTGATTGGTTATTCATGTTATCTCAGGGTTGAGTTAAACTATCACAAGTTGGGTGTATTCAGTTCTACAAAACAATTGCCTTGTCTTTTCCTTGGGTTCCATGATGTGCTATGATGATTAAGTACAACAAAGATCTACTTGTTATCCTTTTGTTATCTTATATGAACTGTAAACCAAACAGGAATTTTACTTTTCTTCATTCTCATTAGCTTCTCTTGAAATATTAGTACAGTTCAGTTGCTGGGACATTCTTGTGTATTTATAGAGAGCCAATGTATTTGATTTACTGTTTGCAGTCTACCAGTTGATTAATACTTCAAATTGAACACATCAAATTAGAGGCCTACAAAATATCTGAGCTTTATATGTTCATCATTGTGTGATGTGTTTGCTGTTTGCTTTGAACTACAAAGTGTAACCTCATCTAAACACTTAAATATTTTTTTTAAATTCTTGGTTTCACTTTTCAACCTGAGGCAGAAATGGTATTACTTTGTTTTTCTTTTTGTTTTCTCTTTTCATGCACACTTTTTTGGCTCATCCAGTTACCTTGATCTTGACATGATATCTTTTGCAAAAGATATCATGTTGAAGATCTACATTCAGCAAATTCTGCCTCTTATATTCCATTGCATACATGATTTACCCCCATATAATTCTGTATTTTACAAGTATGAAGTAGATTTCAATTAGCCCCAGATTTATTTCTCTTAGTTTTTGAGGAGAGCAGAAAAAATTTGTCATCTAATATGATTTACTGTCAATGGGAAAACAGTGATTCATTGATTTGTGTTTGCCTCACAATAACTTGAATCAATGAACAACACAACTCCGTTGTCAATAGTAACCAGTTATCAACTAACTCATAAAATGAGAATTATGCAAATTCAATGAAATGGAATAACACATTTATTGGATTAAATATATTTATTACGTCAGGTGATTTTGTTTAAAAAAAGATTGATTCATCTTATTTTGTTATTTTAATTTCACATCAGTGTTTAAGCCAGAGTTATTGTTTAAACTGAAAGTTTTTCATTGGCTGATGTGTATAAACAAGCAATTTGGCTTGTATCACCTCATTTGAAACTTAACTTCACTTTAGAGAAGGTGATTGACTTGGATAATGAACTTCTCTTTAAAATCTGTTCCTTTGTCTGCAATGTTTTGTTTTTTTTTATAAATTTACAGTTTAAGAAACATAACAAAGTGTTAATATTTCCAGAGTCAGAGTCTCTTTTTGTTAGAATTAAAAAAAAAAAAAATGTAATGTTTATTAAGAGATAAAAATGAAGTAAATGAATTTCAGTAGCAGTCAAAATGGATATTGTTTGTTTTATTAGTTTTTAATAATGAAAAATGGGGTTAAAATTGATTGGACTATTTTTACCAAGTCTGCAAAATAAAATGAAATCTTGTTTTATTGAGTGATCAGATATATGAATATATTATATATTGCTATAAATATGACTGCTTTATTATTGTGGAGATATATATATATATATATATATATATATATATATATATATATAATCATCACTATAGAACAGCAGTTTTATTCAGATTGAAAGCTGGGATTATCCACCAAAGTAAATGTTAAAATTCTTGGAATTCATTTTATATTGTCAGAGAAATAAGTAGGACACCAGTTACCAAATTTTATTTAAAGTAGGATTTTGCTTTTGTTTTTTTTTTCATTAACAGATGACCAAAAATCTGCTTGGAACTTTTATAAGGGTTTGTTCTAACTCATTTCCCAAAATAAATTTTTTTATTATTGAAATACTGATTTTGGAAAGTGGGCTGAACCAATAACTTTTCAGTACCCCTTTAAATATTGTGCACATTGATATTATTTAAACTTTGATATAAAGAAAATTGCATGAGCTGTTTGTTACTTTTTCTACCTGTTTGGTGTCTAAAATCATTTTCAAATTTTTTCTTACAAAAGTAAAGATTTTTTCCCTATTGTCATAATTGCCACTTTGCAATGTTTCAAATATTTTTACAGGTATTCTTGTATATTGGCTTTTGCAGATTTTTGAAAGTAAACATAAATTTTTATTATTTATATTATTCAAACTGTTATCCTCATCTTTATTGTTATATTCACAATGTTTCATCCGTTGTATGCTCCAACATACTTCAGGTGATTGGAAGTTCGAACCGAACCCTTTATTTTGTCCATCGGAGTATATTGTTCTAGTTCCACGTGCCATGCCTCTTACAGATGTCTCAGTTATTTCCCTTTAACTCAACTCTCTAAGGTCTTTTGCTTCATCACTGCTGTAGCTTGGTATTGAACTCACAACTCTTTGGGTCTAGTCACTGGATCTAACCGACATCTTTATCCACATGGCCTAGTGGATAAAGACATTGGTTAAATCCAGTGACTGAGTGAACTGAGACATTTAGAAGAGGCATAACATGTGGAACAAGAACAATCTACCCCAGTGGCCGAAATAAAGGGTTCAGTTTGAAATTCCAGTCATCTGAAAAAGGCTGGAGTATACAACGGCCGAAACGTTGTGAATATAGCAATGAAAATGAAGATAACAATCCAAATAATGTAAATAATCATAATACCTCATCTCAGAGATATAGACATAAGTTTTTTATTTTTTTAGTAGATATTGTTAAGAAAAATCAATAAATAAATCAATAATTGTGAAATTTAAAATAATTTGTAAATAAAATTAGTTTTACTTTTGAGAGTGTAATTTTTAAAGACAGACTTATGAAGTTTATTTTGAAGAATATTTCAAATAGATTGGGAACTGAAAATTTAACTTTTATTTTTTTATAAATTTGTTAAAATAAAATTTTAAAAAATGATTGAAAGGAAAATGACATTTTTATTCTATTTACTATAAGTAAATAAAGTCATTTGGAATACTATAAGTATTCCAAATATTTTTAAAGTTAGTGTAAAGGAATTAAATTGAATATCTCTGCATTTATTTCTCTCAACTTTATCTAATTTTTTTTCTCAACATCTACAAAATCTGTTAGCCTTGTGCTTAGAAGTTTAGCACTTTCTAATTTATACTTCCCTAAAAAAAGAAATGGTTCATGTTTTTTCAGAGATCTTCAAAAGATTCTTTCAATTAAAAAGCAAAGAGTAAAAGTCGAGGTTTATGATGCTAACGTGTCGTCTCATACAATTTATGTAGGAAATGTTATAAAAATTCATGAACCATGAGCAACAACTGGAAATTTTTATTTCTTCCTATTTGCAATTCTTGTATGTTTTTTTTTTTAAAAAAAATCATCTCTGGACCCATTTCTCTGCAGGGCTTCATTGATAGATATAGACAAGTGTATCAGATAACAAATTTTCATGGTAGAGTGTTTTTCTTTTCTGCTAAAATGTAGTAAAAGATTCTTTCCAGTGCATTACAAAATGCAAACAAGATCAAATAAATGATAAAATTTGTGGATATTTTCAATTTTCATTTGAAATCAATAAAAATACTCATCCAATTTTAACACTTAGCAACAAAGTTTGTATTTGTTTTTATTTATTTCTTGGCTAATGACTTTGCTTGGATCTTGGTCTTCTTGTGGCAGTGATTTCACTAGAGCAATCAAAACGCTTACTGTGGGCAAATTTATTCTCAGAACACAAACAGAATTATTGCTGCTCATTAAAACAATTTACACTTGTTACATAGAACATTCATTTGATGAATGTTTGGCTTTTTTCTTTTAAAAGAATCCTGCTTTCAACCCATTGAAAGAGTGAAAAAAAATGACAACTTCTTTTGCTTCATTTATTCTTTATTTACCTTTTGATGACAGACTTTTTTTTTTTATCAAGAGTTAATTTGAAATTCATATCTTATTCCTTTTCAACAAAAATGTTTGTTTATCATGGGATGTCAGTCAGAGAATTTTGCCATCTTTTTTATTGCTTACAAAAAAAAAATTCAAATATTTTTTGTGATCTAAACTAAAATTAAATGTTGCTTATTTAACAGCTTGCTTCTTGGTCTAACCCTCTTTCTGCTTTATATTAATGCTTAAGAGCATACTCTGATCTTTTATGAATATCTATGCAGATGATATAATGGTATATGGATACACCTCCCAAAATCTAGATGACCAGAGCCTGGCTGCTAATCTCTCTTTTAACCAATGGGGGAAAAACCAGCTGATTATATTCAGTACCTCCAAAACCAAACAAGTACCGTTCCATCATCACCGAGTGGACCCTGAATTTTCATCTGTGATAATGAACACAGGTGTTCTCTCAACAAGGCCCCTTGCTACTGGAACTTTGGTTCAACCCAGTGGAACTTGTATGTATGATCCATTGCTAAAGAGGCTAGAAAAATGGTTGGTTCCCTTTACTGCTCCAGTAACTGACTTCTCCTGCTATGCTCTACCTTCACAAGATCAGGTTGAAAATGAAGTCCTGCTGCCATATCTGGGCTGCAGCTTCCCAGTCTTCAGTCTTGATAGTCCAAAAGTACCTCATTCCCTTCATATTTCCATTGGTGATAAGTAAATTCCACTCGAACAGCTTCATCCCGACAAAGTCCTACTTTGTGGAACTGACTCTCAAGAGTATACTAACCACTACAATCTTAGCTTGTTCAAGTCTAGGGTTATCTGTTATCTTTCCTACTTACCTTCATAAACTGCACCTCTTACTGCTTACTCTTACCACTCACACAACAACCTCCTTCAGTAACCTTCTACTTGAGTGGCTCTGGGGCATTGTATAGGGTGAACATTCGTAAAAAACAAAATTGGGTATAAATAGAAATAAAAAACAAAGTTTTCTTATATTTGTATAAATATATATTTATAAAGCAAAGTTTTACATATATATATATATATATATATATATATATATATATATATATATATATATTATATATATGCATGTGAGTTTGTTATACATCATTTCTTTCTTCAGCCCAAGTAGTTAAAACCTGAGACTTCTTTTGTCCTTCTTTAGAATTCTTCTTAAGTTCATTATTTAAGTTGGTAGGAACTAAAATATTCTTGGCCTAGCTCACTTCCAAAAATCTGACTAAACATCAGATTTTATTTTGGGACTCTCTTCTTGGTTCAGCTGAGAACTTTTCAGCATAGCCATGTAATTAATACTATTCTCTTCTTTGCTAAAAAGATTTTTGGAGCAGACAGCCAGTTTGGAGAATTCAATATTGTCCCCCCCCCCCCTATTTAACTTGAGGGAAAACTGATTTAATTTGCATATATAAAAATGCAATGACAGTCAATAAAGTCTTTCTTTTATTTTTAGTATTACTTTTGTTGTCAGAAATAGCAACATACAATGCATGGCTAAAAATAATAAAAAAATTTACAAGAACAAATCCTCCTAAAAGTGAGAAATTGACTATATTACTGCCAATAAAAATAATTCTTTGATTTTAAATGAAATAAAAAATGATTGGAGAATATAAAACAAAAGTGGATGAACAAAAGAAGAAATATAAATAAAACTCTGAATAAACTGTGATAGAAAACCAACAAAATCTGGTCATATTGTGAGGTACTACTAGAGTGCTAGGATAGTTAGTAGGAATGATGTTTGACTCTGAAACTATATTTTGACACCAGGTTATAATCTAATGAAGGAGTCATGGATAGCATGGCTTTTATTTTCAAAACGGAATTGTATTTAATAAATTCTTTTTTCCTCAAAGAAATTGCGGCGAAATATTCCCCCCCCCCAAAAAAAAAAAAATTGGTTTACAAGTGGGAAAACTCCTTTTTTGGTAGAAACTATAAACAAAAGTGTAGGCCTGAAGATAATGAGGAAATTGTAACCAATTTGCATACCTGAGAAAATGTTCACTCAAGGGAATAGCAGCAGTTATTACATTTTGAATACAAATTTGTGATAAAACATACATTCAAGGCTGGAAAGTGGTAGCTTTATTGCAATGACTGGATTTGTGAGGTTTATTACTTATATGGTAAAAAGTAATATATAAGTGATAATAATTAGCATCAAGTGATAAAGAACAGATATATAATTATTTTCATTATTTATATATATGGTGGTCTCTCTTATCGTGAACGATAAATGAGGGTCAGCATTGGATGGTGCCTTTTGTTTTATACTTATGCATGCTAGCGGAGGCTATTGTGGGGAAAATCAGGTAAGAGAAAGACATTTCAGCACTGTTTTTTTAATTTTAAACAGCGTGTATTGCATCTATTGGTTTGTGAACATTTGAAGTAATAAAAATGTTGAAGTTAAAAAATATAAATATTTATGAATAAATGATTTCTGTTATCTACAAGTAGAATAAAAAAAAATTTTATTGGTGGAAAAAGTTTTATTTATAAAATAATAATAATTTCAAGTATATTAAACGTACATAAGTAAAAAAAAGAAAGCATTACTAATAGTACTATTGAGTTGATAAAAATTTACCTTAATTTATTTTTAATAAACATGTAATTCTTTTCAGCTTTTAAGTAGAAAAATTGATAATCAAGAGTTACGAGACAAATTCAGTAGACTAATCTTTGTCCTTCATTGGTTGAAAGCAAATGGTCATGAAAATGGGTCGAATTTTATATTTAGATTCATTTTTTCTTATCCTTCTGTCTGTATAGTTTGAGTTAAAGGTCATAACCTGTTGATTATGATTTCCATCTGTTAAGATGCTGATATGTATAAAGTATAGCTTTTGGTTAAATGTGTAATGTTGCAGTGTGAGTGTGTGTGTGTGTGTGTGTGTAATGCTTGTTAAATCAGCAAGGCTTTTGATAACTGTCAACATTGCTTCATATGTTTGGCACTTAAAGGAGTTAATGGATCTCACTATAAACAGACCTGCTATCAAGCAGCTTGTCTATTTTGGACAGTGGCACCTCAAGGAATCATATTGAAAAGCAGAGATAAAAGCAAGAAGGAAGCTGGTGTAGACATGAATGATTTGCTTCAGTTTTAGAAACATTTCTTGATATTCTGAAAAATACCTTCTTTGGGTTAATCAATATGTGATTACTGAAAAAGAAACTGATTGATTTTATTTATATTTCAATGTTTATTTTTATCATTTTCAAAATAGTCTCACTGGAAATGATAAGAACAAACATATTTGTTGTAAGCATTTTCTTTAAAAGTCATGTAAACTGCTAAAAGTTTTAGTTTATTTCTTGATTTAACTTGACATTATTTTTTGGTTTTTCCTTTGGATGGTCAATGTATTGGTTCATTTAGACCAGTTTTATTTTTGTGATACAATATTTTGGCCATTCCTCAGGTATCAAGCACCTTCAGTATTGTACTGATAATGTAAGACAGAACTATTTAAATTATTCTCATTCCTTGTCACATCCAGTAATTTCAGAACTTGTAACCATCACTTCTTCCTTCAAATGTCAAAGTCTCTCACAACTAAGCCAATGTATTTTTTTTTCCTGATTCTTTTACCTGTCACCAGTGTATATTTCTGTAACTTATTGAGTGCCTCCCATCCTTATCACTCACAACAACAGCTAAAAACATTGGTTTCTTTCAATCAGTGAAGATAAGCAGCATCGATCCTGGTCAGTATTTAGATGAGTGACTGCTTGGGAACACCGGGTACTGTAAACAACCTCCTACAATTCAAAATATGTTTCAGTTTTAAATAACCCACAAACTAATCAATTAATTTCACATCAAATGATAACAACTCCACTCAACTTATCTCTAGTGAAACACTGTAGCATTCAAGTAAGACGCAATTTCTTTCCTTTGTCAGCATTTCTCTCAGTTCCCAGTGTTTGATATATTATGTGGCAACATGAACAACTTAGTCTTTAGTACCTTCTATTAACACTGGGATTCATGTTGGTATATTTGTATATAAATGTCATATTACGCATAGTTCAGTCAATTGATTCTATTATTTTTTTATTTTTTTTTGTGATTTTAATACTCTTGTTAGAAATGTGTTTTTGAAAAATAGGAATCGATATTGAAATAATAAAATTAAAATATTTTACCAAATATACTTTGTCCCTTTGAAATAGAAGCACTTTCAAAATTAAAATCAGAGCTTGGAAAGGCTATAAAATAGGTTTTGAACAATTGTTTTAAAGTTGGTCATAATTTATTTATTTATTATATATATATATATATATATATATATATATATATATATATATACATATATATCCAACTAAATATGTTAGCTCTATCACTGATATAATCCAACTAAATATATATATATATATATATATATATATATATATATATAAAAGTGAACATAGAAGTTAACATGTTCACTTTTATATTTACACACGATCTATCTCTGATATTGAGCACTTTATCCCATAAATATAGCACACTTTAAGACTATATTTCTCCATATATATATATATATATATATATATATATATATATATATAATAACCAACTTTAAAAAGATTATCCAGAATCTATTTTATGGCAACAGTTTTTGCAGACACATCTTCAGAAAATGTTCAATATGGCTGAATATTCCTTTCTCTATGGTTCAAATTCCATGCCTAAATCAGTGGCAGGATACCTCCTACTTTAGTATCACAAGTATCTCCCACTAATACATAGGAGTAATGTTGCTAGTTGCTATCTTTCTTTCTCAATCCTTAATAGTCAAACCTTATTGAGCATAGTTGCCCCTTCTTGTGGCCAAAATTTGTCCTTTTGCTTCATTCATGATGTCAGTCCCTTTTTTGCTCAATGAGCTCTTGTTGCTTATGGCATGTTGATTCGGATAGCAAATTTTGGCAGTCAGGGTTAAAAAAAAAATGGTTAAAATTTTTTTAAATTTGCATTACGTGCTGACTGTTCCTGATACACAAAAACATTTTTTTCCTTTACTGCAGTTTAATAATAATAATAAACATAGGTATATTTCCTCTTACTTTACTAGTCCCCTATTCAACAGACTTCTTTTTACTGATATGACTACTGAAAATAAGGCTGTTATATCCATTTGTCACACATTCAATATCTTTCAAAGCAGACTCTACCCTGTACTTCACACAACTAGAAGTAAGTTGTGATGTTATAGGGATAATCTTGCAAAATAACAAATTTGTCTTTGCCATTTCTGTATCATCCACTGGGGTGGCTCACAAAGTTTAGAATATCATTATGGCTCTCCCAGCAGATAATACCTTTAAACTCCTGTGGGATGAAAAAGTATATCTACCTCACTAAAGATCTAGCTGACAGGGATGAAGAATTTATTTGTTATATATTTCTGTAACACCTACCATCAGAATTTCAGTCAATATTGCCTTAACCCCTATAGAGAGGTTGACAGATAATGTGGCCAACATAATATCCACCCAGCCATTATTGAAATCCAGAGTTTAAAACACCAAACTAAACACAATAAACAAGCTGCTGGATAATCAGCAGAGGTTACAGGCTGAATTGTACAAGTTGATAAAAAGACTAGATAAGCTCATTTTTAGATGCCTGCTTAGAGACAGCAGTTTCTCCTCCAGTAGGACAAGGGAGAGAAGCACCAACAATTGAACTTGTATACATAAAAGATAAACTGTCTTAATCATTTCAGGTGATGCAGGGAGAAGACTAAACTGTCAAACAAAGGTGATCATGTCCAGCTATGCATAATTCTGTAGCATTCCTTTTGTGTATGATAATGGCAGAGAAACTGAAACAAATTAAGATGGAGTTAATTACTATCAAATAGTAATTCTGGTTATTTTCATTACACCTGCTGGTACTGAAAGGTGATGGAACTTAGTATTTATCTCCACAAGCATGCTGTTACAGTTAATGAGCAAAGCAAAACAGTTTTTTTACAAAATTGGATCTCATTAGAGCTTACCACCAAATCCCTGTGGAGCTGGATCATATCACTAAGAGTATCACAACACCATTTGGATTACTTGAGCTTCAATGTGTTCCATTTAGTCTGTGGGCAGAATGTGGTTTCATCTTTCCAAAGTGTTATGGTCCAAGTTCCTTGTACCATGGTGATGGTCCAAGGTTAGAACCAATGAAGAACTCGAACACAGGTATGGAATAACAAGATATATTATAACAGAAATATAATACAAAGAAGTATTAGTAATGACTATCAGATTTGGTTAGAGTGAACTATGTTGTCTCGATAAGTATCACTATTCCAATGTTCTTACAATTATCTATCCTCCCTCTTGAGAGGCGCAGTATTTATAATGTCCGGAATAGTCCATTATTATTATTATTATGGGTAAGTTCCCATAACACAAAGATGGTTTGCATTTCATTTGTGCCTATATGAATAATGTTCTTATAGTCAGTTCCTCCATGTTCAGTTCATTATTGAGTGGTTAAAAAAATGTTATAAACTTTTACAAAATGTGTATTTGGAAAGATATATCAATTAAGCAGGCATATGTCTATTAGATGAAAAAGTAAAAGCTATATTAGAATTTCTTGCACCTAATACCATAAAAAATTAAAACAGTTTTTGGGAATGGGCAATTTTATTTTGTTTTTTTTTTTACATTTCCTTCCTGAATGTGCTCAGATATTAAAACCTTTTTATAATTTTTTAACTGATATCAAATGCAGTAACATTTCTTTCAAATCTTTCTTTAGAATCCTTTCATAAAATTAAATCCATGTTTTCTCATGCAGCTAAATTCTATATTGTCCTGAGCAAAGATCTATATTTGTTTGTGAATGCCTCATCTTTTGTATTGGGGCTGTTTTATAACAAAATGATCATCACTAGAAAAAAGTAAACTGCTACAAATATGTCTTCAGAACAATTCTTCATTATAATATTATTCAAACATTTGTTGTTCCTCATAAGGATTTTGAAATTATGTGTGATGCCAGTACTGGTCATATTTACCCTTTCATTTGTGAATCCTTAAGGGCATTTTTCTCTCCCTTACACAATATGTTACATCTTGGTACAATTGCATCTAGTTGACTGTTTGCTGACTGATTTGTCTGACCACCTATGAAATCTGATATCTGTTCATGGGTGAAATCTAGCATACAATGACGACAAATGAAAGTTGGAAGACTTGCACATATTTTTCTTGGTTCCTTTCCACATCCCAGTTTGACATATAAAGCTTCAGTTCAAAATCAGAAATTGACTTACACTCCAAAATTATTTAATCATATACTCAGGTTTTCATACAAGATGCAGTTAAAGTGCATTACATAGAGCACCTTACAAGAGACCATTTAATGACATCTGAAATTTTATACTGTGTAAAGAACATAGCTCAAGACATCTCCTTGACATGGCTAAAACCTTCCTTTTCGACACTGCATTATTGGAAATAGACGCTCCAAAGACCTTTCCATCTTTTATACTACTTGACATTCTGAAACAAACTATCACAAAATCTGGTCATCATATTTGATATCATTCTTTTTTATTGTCATCAGATATGCATAGCTCCCCTCTCCACACCTGACAGAATACATATTAAATGAGTACACTTGTGACACATTATCATTGTTCATCACTTATAGATGCTGTGTAGAAGTGGTTTGTCATTACCTTCTGCCACATACCTTTTATTTGGGGACTTTATTTCTGACAATAGTACACATTTTTTGTTGATGTATTTATCTAAGGATATTTAAAATACATGCCTTTCTAAAGAGCATTAGCATAGTTACTTTTACAGTTTTTGCTAGAATTAAAACTTTATTTAACAGCTTCATATATTAAAATCCTCATTGTCTAGCATAATTTCATTTTTTCCATTAACCCTATCCAAACTTTGTTGCTTGAGTCGAAGACTTTGACAGAAGTCATCCAGGGTTTTTGTTTTCTTAATTACATCCGGTTTGATTGATTTGCAATCAAAGAAACCTGTAGAGACATTTTCTGCAGAATCAACAAATGAAGAAAAAAAAGCAGTAAAAATCTAGTGAAATGCCAGTTGTTTTTGTAAAATTCTTAATGATGGAAACATCTATACCATTGACTCAATTGCACATTTTATGTGCTTTGTCTTGTCTTGGAGACTGTGTGACAAGGAAAGCTGATTCTTTCTTGGCAACATGACCACAGAGAAACAAAAGAAGATAAACTCTCTTAAAGCCTTCTTATCATGAAAGTTATTCTTTTTGCACCTACTGGTAGCAAGAGGAGATAACCTCATTCTTATTTATTTTTATTTTAACAACCCTAAGAAGTCAGGAAATGAATGATTGGGATAATATTAAGTGTTCCTGTTTGATATTTTTTTCTTAAATGCTAGATATTTTTTCATTTAAATAATTGGCAGCATTATAGAAAAAACATTATATGACCCATATAAATGTCAATGAGTATATCTTCCTTTGTTGAATCTCCTGATACTTCAGACTCCTAATAGAGGTTAGTAATGCAAAACCATACTAAGTGTTGCTGCTGTAGTTTTAGATGCTATTAGTTGTTTTTTTACGGGCTGGTGGTAGTGTTAGATCATTTCCTTCCCCATTGTTGTATATTTCACAATCATTTTACACCATCAGAATGGAAATGAGATATACATGAAGTATTCAGTTTGTTTTGTTTTTTTTTTCCTTCAGGATGTAGGTAGTGATGATTCTCCATAGATTCCTTTTCTTCATTATCTACAAATAGCTATGTATTCTTTGGAGAGATTGTGGAGTGGTTTCCTTTTGATTTCTCCACAAGTTTTCTTTTGATTTCTCCACAAGTTTTCTTTTTCTTAAACTTCATGCAAGCCTAGAGAGTTCAGTCTACCCTGTTATTTAATCCATATCTGGTTGAAGAGACAAATTCATGCCTTTATCAAGTACATTGGTATGAAATTGATTGCAACAGACTAGTCTGGATGTAGGGATTTAGTGGAATGAACAAACCCAAGGCTCAAAATAACTATTTAACAGCTTTTATTTGTGGTCGAAAGAGAGTGCAAAAAGTGGTATTGTGTAGGGAAAAAATTTTGGTTTCTCAGTTAACAGAGTTCTTCCTTTGAGTAGATGTTATGCAGAGAGAAATTTCTCCACTTATTCCCAAGAGGAATGAGAAATTTAAGTGTCAAACTACTAGGACTGGTACAGGCCTTTTGCAGCAAGGTTTGTGAGTATTTTTTCCTTTGAGTAGGTGTCTTAAAGGGAGATTTCTCTACTTGTTCCCATGAGGAATAAGAAATCTCAGGTCAAGTTGCCAAGACAGATAATGTGTTTTCTGCACCAAGGGATGTGAGTAGATCTTTGAGTTGGCCTTGAAGGTAGTGGGGACTGAATAAGAAAAGTGGGAAAGAGGCTGAATAGGGCTTGGTCAGCATATTTATAAGTTCTAGGATTTCTGATTGTTCCCTGCTGATTACTTCTATTGCTTCTACTGCTGAATTGAGCAAAGTAAAGAAGCCCCCACATGCCACAATAGCCAACAAGTGTGATAGTTATTATATGGAATTTGAACTTCATTCACTGATTCTGTTTTCCACTCTTATATGTGTTAAATGATCCACACATCTTCAAGTAGTAGTCATAGATGATTTTTCATTTAAAATCAGATTTGGTTTGTTAGACAACCAACATCTTTATCAAATATGCTTTCATTTTTACCCTCCTCTGGATTTATTATACATGGTGTTTATTAAATGATTATTATATGAAACAATTTATTGCAACCTTTTTTCACTATGTTAACAGTTACATGTAATGCTTAATAACCCAAATATATAATCTAGTAAAATTCCTATTCATTATTTCCTTGAAAAAAAGGTTGTTGCTCTCTGTTCTTCCTCTACAAATCTTAGCCACAGTCTACAAAATATTACTATCTGCACAAAAGCCATTTTCACTTGTTATTGAGGCTAACTTGGTAACATTTCTGAAATGTGTTTCTTATATATCCTCCTCCTCCCCAACACTTGCACTGAGTCAGTATCAAAATTACCGATTTGTAATTGCTATAGAATTGACACTAATAACATCTTCCATAGGCTGACAATATGAGATAGTAGAACACTAAAATGGCATAGCATGTTGTTCCAAGATATTGGAGAATGATATTTGGTGTTATTCTTGGCCATTAAGTATTCAATTGAGCCTTAATGTTGGCCACAAGCATGATCTTTACCTCAACACTGATAGATTGTTGATCAATATCTCTTTCATTTGTAGGAAAATATAGTTTTCCCACACGGTTGTTGGCAAGATGATCAACACTTGAAAAATGTTACATACACCAGTGCTGAATTTACTCAACTGTTTAATACCTTCAAAACAAACCAAAGATTTTTTCCCCTTTTTCTTCTTTTGTGGCAAAGCAGATGGATGATTTCAAGTTGAAATATGAAGCTTTATAGATTGGGTTGGAATTTTGATTCGAGATTTGCAGTCAGGATTTTGCTGTGTTTGGTGAATAAACAAGTATAATTTTTCTATTTTTTAAGGAATATTATTCTTTTCTTTCTTTTGCTAAAGTGATTGTTATCTATGTTGATCTATTAATGTCTGTCTGTTTATTTATCTCTATCTTTTTCATATACATATATATGTGAGAGAGAGGGAGAGAGTGGATGTGCTGAAAAGTTCTTAGCCTAAACTATATACCAAAATCAGTATTCTAGTGTTTGGTTGGTGAAGCACTAGGGGAAATGAGTTGGGCCAAAAACCAAATTCTTCTCTATCAATTGCATAGACTGGATATTATGCACTGAAAATTTCAGATCAAAATTCAGCTATATATATATATGTGTGTGTGTGTGTGTATGTGTATATATGTATATGTGTGTGTGTGTGTGTATATATATGTGTGTGTGTATATATATATATGGTTATATGTGTGTGTGTATATATATATATATATGGGTATATGTGTGTGTGTGTATATATATATATATATATATATATATGGGTATATGTGTTTGTCTACATATATATGGGTATATGTGTGTGTATGAGTATATGTCTATATATATATATGTAGGTGTGAGTGTGTATATATATATATGGGCATATATGTGTATATGTACACATGTGTGTGTATATATACGTGTGTGTGTGTATATATATATATATATATATATATATATATATATACATACATGTGTGTGTGTGTATCTATAGTATAAATGTAAATGTCAGTGTGTCACTGCATCACATTTCAATTAAAGGGACACACCTCTCTAACTTTCAATAGCTCATGTTACAGAAATTTGGGATTCCCAAATTTTCATTACTGTGATTGTTTTTTTTTGTTTTGTTTTTTTTTTTGCTATAAATTGTTTTGTACAATAACAATTTTTATAACTTGGAAAAAATTTGGGAATAATTTAAATTAATTGCAAAATCCAGCAAAAGTCAATCATGAAATAAATATAATTGTTTGGACAGAGAGTAAGGACCTAATCACATCAAATTGTCTTTAAATTAAATGTCAACAGAAGAATTATCATTGAACTTTTAAAAGGTAAGCTTAGATATTAATGTAATACTTAAATGCAACGATCAATTTTGCGTTCTTCTGTAGTTTATTGTTGCCTATTGTATACGGCAACAGTATGCCACACAAAAAGAAATCATCACCAACAGAGGGACCAGATTGCAATCAAAAGAGCCACACCTGCAGCAAGGAAAAGAAAGTCCTGTGCAAATGAAAACCCATTATTAAACAGCAGCCAGGAGAGCTTTCAATGGTGAGAATATGCAAAGAATTAGGGCTTTCCAAACTCCTGAACAAGCCAAAGGACCAATTTGCAGGAGCTAGCTTCAATACCACCTGATAGGGCATCTTTCAAGCTAACATGCAGTGTTACATTAGGACATGCACACACCTACTACAAAACTGTACATCTTGTTTCAATGTTAAAAAAATGTTTTTAACGTTTCATCAGGTGGGAAATCACGATGCTACTAAAATATTTTATTCCAAAATGCATTTAACAAAGCATATCTTCCACTTCTATCATTGGATAGTTTTCCATAAAAGGTAAAAAAGAATTTACATGTGGAGAAAGAAAGGAAGCTAAGTGATTAGTAACAACGAGAGAGAGAAGAGAAATAAGATGAAAAAGGCCAAGAAAAGAAAATAAATTTTGAGAAAAAAAAGTAGAGAGGGAGGTGAGATAAACTAAGAAGGGACAAATTCAACCAATAGTATATTCTATTGAATCATAGAATTTGAATTTTAATGGTAACATAGCAGGATTAAGTTAATTTTTCTAAGACAAAACCTTCCTGTGCTTGGAGACAATTATCCATGGAATGTAAAAGATTACTACCGTATTTTATAAAACGGACTTTCTAATATAGATTAGAATACTAAACCTTAAATCTTTATATTGTCATATTAATTATACTTAACCAAATTTTACTTTACAATATGAATTAGAATACTACATACATTTTAAACTTTTGTATTATTTTTTTAGCATAAAGCGTTATTAAAGAGAAAAATAATTCACGTAATATAACAAATAAATTTTTAAAAAATAATAACTTTTACCTTAAATAGTTCCAATATGTTTAATTTGTCTGATACATCTGGAAAAAAACCTTTTGACCAATTTTGTAAAATTTCTTTCCAGCTTTTTGTACTGTATGATCATGTTTTTTTTTATTGGGTATCAGCTTGTCAAAAACTGATCTTATTTTCCCCGCAAACATAATTTCTGCCGGAATCATGGCTGAAGGCGCATTTCTATTTGGTGTAAAAATTGCTGCATCTGTGGATCCACCGTTGTTTTTTTTTTAGAGACCTTTTGAAGGTATCCACGAGACACACTGCTTGGCTGTTACTTCTAGGATGGTAAGGGGCAATTGTTATGTGCTCTACCACAAACATTTTACAAAATTCCTTGAATTCTTTCAATGTAAATTGTGTGTCGTTATCTGAAACAATAGAATTTGGTATTCTAAACCTCGTGAACAGTTCGTGTAGAAACTGAATTACTACTTGCATGGGTGGTTTCTTACATTTGAATATCTCTGGCCACTTGGAAAAACTGTCTACAACAATCAAATAATATATCCTATTAAGTGGACCAGCAAAGTCAATATGCAGACGTGACCATGGACAGTCAGTTTCTGGCCATGGGTTGAACTTAATTGGTGGTGTTTTAGCTGCCAAAGCACAGCCTTTACATGACTTTACCAAACATTCAATGTCTCTATCTATGCTACACCAATATACATTATAATAACTTGCTAACGGCAGGAAACTTTGTAGGGAACTGACATTGTTAGGAGCAGGCATGTCTTTTATAGCATTGGCTCATGCTGGATCCGGTCTCCTGTCCTTCTTGTCAGTTATTTGACCTAAATATTTAATTTTGTTCATAAAAAATTCACACTTTTCGTCCTTCAGCTTCAATCCAGTCCTGAATTCTTCTGAAAACTTGAAAAGCCATTTTTCTTGTGTTCTTCTGGGTTTTCACTTTTCAGCAAAATAATGTCAAGATAAGCAACTGCAAAGTCAAGTTCACTCAGCATCATGTCCATTACTTGCTGAAAAATAGCTGGAGCAACCTTTATGCCGAAAGGCAAACAACTGAATTTATACATTCCATGATGTGTATTTATGGTCAGTAATCTTGAACATTCGTTGTCCACTTGAATCTGAAGATACATGTCACTTAGGTCGATTTTGGAAAATATCCAATCCCTGCTAAGTTGCACAAAAATCTCTTCCAGCCCTACAAGTGGGTAATGATAACTTTTGAGGGCATCATTTAAGCCCATGGAAAAATCCCGCAGACACGTATCTCTTTTGACTTTTTCTTTATATATATACAATTGGTAAGGCCCAATTGCTATATTCCACCTTCGATAAAACACCCATTTTTCTTGAGTCTGTCAAGCTCATCATCAATTTGTTTTAATGATGCAAATGGTACATTCTTTGAAAATTGGTTGTACATTTTCTTTTAGTTCAAATTTAGCTTTCATTTTCTTACACCTGCCTAAAGCCACCAGAAAATATCTCTGGGGAAACCTTTAACTTTTTGGCAGAGCAAATTAATCAAACTGTTCCATAAATTAAACTGCTCCATCTGGTCCGTTTCAAAAGCGTTGTTTGTATTTTTCATGACAAAAAAAATCTTAACTTCAAGGTTTTATCATTTAACATCATATTTGTCATAAATTCCCCTTCAAATTTTATTTTCTGTCCTGTAACACTATGAGTGATTTCAGCCAAGACCAGCCTGCAGTGGGTTGTATTCATTGGTTATTTTTTGAAAACAGTAGTAGGCAACACTTTTTTGAAAGTATTTTTGAAGACCAGTTTAATTTAGTACAGATTGTTTTTTTTGTAATAACATAGTTTTAGTGAATTTTAATGAACATGTTTTGTTGTACAGGTTATCCTCTTCAACATTATGGAGGAGTCTCCCCCAATTGCAGATAAATTCCCACCAGCTACTACAAGTGTATGGACTTCAGGGAAAACAAAAAAGGGGTATTACAAGGCCCTCAAAGAAAAGTATAAGGAGTTTATTGATGGAAATGAACTACTATCAATACCGTCTTTGTTAGAGGCAGTGGTGACAAGAACTATGTCGCTACTGACTTCAGATGTCAAGTCCTGTAAGCTGACAGGTGTCAGCTGGGAAATAATGGAGGAAGTGCTTAAAACCCTCAGCATAGTCCCCAAAATTCTGGCCAAGCATTCAATTGCCATGTGGGACATCCTGCTGGCGACGGAAGAAGCTAAAAAGCTACCTGGAAATATTCTCACCACAAAATTTTCCTAATGCTCCTGGTGTGACAGCACTTATCAGGAACAGAGTGGGGGAATCTAAAAGTTTCGGATCACTTGGCCGAGGCCAGGAATGCGTTCCTTAATATTAAAATAATTCAACTTAATACTCCAGAACTACGTAAAATGTCACGTGTGCAGGGAGGGTCCCCATTATTCTCCATCCCTGTTTATATAGGACCCTAAAATTAACCTACCCTACAGACGTCGGACCCTAAAATTAGTCTACCCTACAGACATCAGCTGCATTGTCTTGGGGGAATGAATTAAATTTGATACTGGCACCAGAAGTCTAGGACAATCCGTTGGGGTCTTTACCCCTGCAAATTTCCATCCAGTCTGTATTTAGGGAAACTACATTTAAAAGATGGCTATTAATCTAGCTGGCTTGAATGCAAGGGGCCTGAGAGATCAGGGTAAGGCTGCCTGCCTGCTTTGTGATCCAGGTCCTTTGGTGTGGATGTGGCTGCATTCCAGCAAACACACTTTGTTTCAACATCAATGCTCGTGTGCTGTCTAGCGACGTTGTTGCTTATTCGGCATACAGGGACCGGCAGGCCAGAGGTGTTTCCTTGTTAGCTAAACGTTCCCTGGATGCAAGGGTAGACCTTGTGCATGTGGACACAGAGGGCTGGTTGGTCATGGCCATTATTCCTTTTGGGTCATTGCGGTTTATGCACCCAATGAGGTCCTAGGCCTAGAATGGCTGGATAATGGAGGTTCAATCTGTCCTCACTGGAAAGGCAGGACTTTCAGCAACAGCTGATGAGATTAGTGCAGCGGGAATTGTTGGGGGCACTTATTGGGAGTAGGTGGTGAGAAAGGCTTAAGGATAGGATTAGGTCCTTCACCACTGAATATAGCCAACGACTCGCTCTAGATAAGGCTAAAAAGGTGAAGTCTCTAGAGGATAGTCTGTCCTGGGCAGTGGCTGGGGGGGGGGATAGCCGTAGCTAGGGAGGCCCTGCAGTGTGAGGTTAGCAAGCACTACCAGGGTCAGGTAGTTAGACATAGGTTAAACAAGATGTCTAATGAAGCTGTGAACATAAGCGCAGAATCACGCAAGGAAGAGATCCGTTGAGGTTCCAATCAATACAATCATGAGGTCATAACCCCGGAGGGTGTACTCTTTGGTCGACCAAAGTAGCATTTCAAGAAATGTTTTACCAAGGAGCCTAGTCTCAGTGGCGATGAGTTTCACAGCTATTTAGCTGACTTTCTTTGGCTTTTGCCGACTGAAGCGGCTAGCTGCAAGAGTGAGATCACAGAGGGCAGTTTACTTGGCATTGAGGGTCAGCAGTAACAAGTCTCCGGGACTTGATGGTCTACCCTATGAAATGTACTTGAAGCTACCGCACATGTTTGTTTCAATTTTGACAGTGGTATTGAGCAAATGGTTTTAGCAGGGGTTCCATCCCCAACTGGATCTCCAGGGATGTGATCACACTGTTGAAAAAGGGCAAGGGTGTTGGGTGGAATTTAGATGATTATAAGCCCATAACTCTGCTAAATACAGAGTTAAAGATTTTGGCAAAGATCCTGATAGTGTTTGCAGTCAGTTGTCATGATCTTGTTGGGACCCGAGCAGACTTGCTGTGAGGGAACGAACAGTTCAAAGCAACCTGCATCTGATCAGCATGATCATAGAGGGAGTAAAAGATGACAAGTGCGCTACACTGATCAATTTAGATCAGTCCAAGGCATTCAACAGAGTAGACCATCAGTACCTGGCTGCTGTTCTGCAGGCTGCTGGATTTGAACCTGACTTCTGCAAGTGGATTAGACTCCTGTATTGCTCCCACAGTGCTGTGGTATGGGTGAACGGTAGGTAGTCAGGCGCTTTTGCCCTGTCTAGGTTGATCTGACAGGGTTGTCCACTCTCGCCCTTACTTTGCGTTTTGGCTGGCTGAAGGTCAGGGCATGTAGTCTGGCCCTATGCGAAATTGTTGTTCCTCCTGGTCAAGCTCAGACCAGGGCTTCTGCATACGCTGATGACATCCATTTTTGTGTTGTATCACAGCAACATTAAAGCAGTGCAGAAGGCACTTGAATGGTACAAGAACATGATGAGGGCCAAGATCTTTAATTGCCTGGAAAGGAGGTTGCTTCCGGGGTTCTTTAGCTGGACTGAGGGACTCGTCCACATTCTTGGAGATGTGGTTTGGGCCCGGATTTCAGCTAGAAAAGAATTGGCTAGAGGTGCAGGCAAGTTGAAGCGTCGGTCTGGACTTGGCTCTAAAGGAGGTTGTCCTTAAAGGGTAGAGCTGAGGCATGTGCCACTTACATCTTGCCTCTTATCCTTTACCACTTGGCTGTACTTCCTCTTTGCAGATCGAGCATTTGTTGACTTCCCTTTTGTGGGAGGGGGGGTCACAAACATTGGGTCTGTAAAGAAGCCTGTTACCAGCATCCGTGTCATGGGGGGCTGGGATTGCCACACTTGGTGAGCCATCACCACGCCTCAAGGTTGGTGAATTATCTCAGCAACCCTGAGTTTTCACTTAGCTGGCGATTGATTCGGAATGTGCTACCTCTCAATGACTCTTCAGATGGAACCAGGCAGATTTGCCAGATTGCCATCAGTGTGACCTTGGCTTAGAGGAAACGCCTTCTGCCATTATCCTCGGGTGTGCCCTTTCTGGGATTAAGTTGGTGAGTTGACAGCTCTTATTGCTCCCAATCAGGTTGTGTCCAATGATCTCGTATACATGTGTGACAGTGTGTCTCTCCCATTCTCTGGGGAAAACAGATGGTGTTTTTCACATTGCTAGCAATGGCAAGGATGGTGGTGTGGACATCGTGAAAGGAGGAAATCTTGTGAGATGAATGTTATTCGCATCAGGATCTGGTTCTTTTCCTTAAGCATCAGCTTAGGGTAAAATAGCAGATGCAATCAAAAGCATTTGATTTTGACAGATTTCAACAAAAGATAAGTGACTGAGGCATGCTTGGTTTATGTGAACGGAGTTAACCTTGATTTTCTCTTTTAAATGCCCTTAGTACATTGGGGCAGTTTCCTGTGGGCCCTCCCCTGGTTAAGTTAGACACCATTTTGTTTTCCAAGTTAATGTGAATAAGTGTTACTCCCATTCTCTTTTATTATGATCTATGTCGAGATTCCCAACCTCCCCAGTTTGTTTTTGTCCTCTGTTTTTCATCTTGGTTGGGTCAACCTTTGATTTTTCCCATTCTGTCATTTATTTTCATCCTCCCAATTCCATTAGTGAGTGTGCTTCTTGATTCTATTGGCAGAATACAGTGGCCTCTCTTACTATTTTGAGGGGTGGACAGGTCCTACTAACATTTTGATTTTAATTTCATTTTGTGTTACATTTTTAGTTTATTTTCAGGTTTCATCCCCTCCCCATCATTTCATGAATCATGAAATTTTTATATATTTTTGTAATGAACAGATTTTTATCTCATGGGATGTTTTGTATGTTTCCCCATATAAGTATCTGGTATTTTGGTGTTTTGGATTGAGAGGTGCATGGGTTGTGAATCTGATTGACTTGCATAGTTAATTACGGCCAGCCCTCTCCCAATTTCTTCCCTCACCCCGGCCTTGTGACATAATTCTGTATGTTCCAGAAGAAATGTAAACACTGCAAGCAATTTTTTTTTTTTTTTTTTTTTTTTTGTAACCATTAATGTTGGTTTACCCAATTTTCTCTCTGTATAAACATTTATTATACTTAAATTGGATTCACTATCCAGTTGCAATTTGACATTTTTATTCTGGATTTTTACCTGCACAAATTTCTTATACCAGATTTATCCATATTAGTAATTTTAATGTAATTCCTCACTCATTTTTTAAATTTTGTCTTACAGTGAGTTTTTA
Source organism: Acanthosepion esculentum (assembly GCA_964036315.1). NCBI lineage: Eukaryota > Metazoa > Mollusca > Cephalopoda > Sepiida > Sepiidae > Acanthosepion > Acanthosepion esculentum. The sequence goes on from OZ038515.1 coordinate 80,538,184, forward strand.
ATGTCCTTTTTTTCCACACTGAAAAATTCTTGCTTTTTGTAAGGACAGTCCTTATACCAATGTAATTCTCCACATATGTAACAGGGGTTAGGAGTAATGTTTTTTTCCTTCACTTTGTTTCTGATGCATTTTTTAATATGCGATATGCCACTTATTTCAATATCTTTGGCATCTTGATGAACATTTATAAATCTTCTGCTAGGTTTTGCAAAGTTAGATTGAGTTTGTTTTCCAATTTACTTAAAATCTTTCTCTGGATTTCAGCATCTTTTGTTGACTTTAACCCTTGAAAAAATATTAGGCATTTATAATTGTCAGGGCTTAATTCTGCCAGTTTGAACTTCTTACAATTTTCGTTCATAATGGTCATGAACATTGTGAAATTGTCATCTTCCTTTTTCACTAAGTTCACACATTTCCATCTTTCATGGAACAAAGACAACTTCAGGCTGAAAACTTCTGAAAGCAAAGTAACTGTTTCTTTAAATGTTAGGTCACTAATTTTTTTGGTAATATATAATTTACAAACTTAGTGTGTTCAACAGCACCTAGCTTCCTTAGCAAAAGTCTGACCTTTTTGTCATCATCAGACGAGTTTGCATAGTTTGTTTTGTATAAGTCTTTGTATCTACATTAATACCCCCAAAAAGTTAACTCCTCTTCTGGCATATAGTAAAATTCAGCAATCGCATTTACGATAGTGTCGTCTAAATATCCCTTCTTCTTACTGGTGAACATTTTCTGTTGTTTTGCCAACATTTCAACAAATATTTTGAGTTTTTGTTCATATCGTTTTTGCTGTTTGAATATTTCTAATAATATCATTTTAAAGTTCTCCATTTTGAATATTATATAAAGCACTTTTTTTTTATACAACTGTTTGTAAAAACACTTTAAGATTCCTATGTAACACTTTTACAGCAAGAAACACTCAATACATGAATTTTGTAAACTTGAATTTCACATACCTTTCATTATGTTTTTGTTGTTGGAATAAAATCCTGTGTTTTGCTGACTGTTGTATTTTGCACAATTTGGTACAAATCCACGTAGTTGTTAGAAAACCTTTTTTTTTTTTGGCCAATGAAGCCTTGGTGAATTGTTAACATGAGATTTTACTGATATCTTTTGTTCGCCAAATGTTGTGCTGGTGAATGTTTCCTTGAGTTCTGGCCATAAATGTGTGTGTGTGTGTGTGTGTGTGTGTGCGTGTGTGTGTGTGTGTGTGTGTGCGCAAATATGTAGAAAAATAGGAAAGAACATGTTAGGTAAATAATCTGGGGTTCTTTAGTATTTTTGTTTTTATTTTTAAAAAACAGTGCTCCATACAGAAGTAGAGCTTAAATTATAATTAATTTAAAAAATATATGATTCAACATAAATTATAGAAACAATAGCACTAAGCAGAAGAAAAACAGAAAAAGAAAAATCATTTGGTATACTCCTCCGTTCAACCAAATGGTTAGTATCAAGCTAGGACATAAGTTCCTAGTTTTAATTGAAAAACACTTTCCTACTAATAGACTTAGCAAGATCTTTAATAAAAACACCTTAAAATTAAGTTACAGTTGCACTGAAAATCTAGAAAGAATCATAAAGAAACATAATAATAAAATCCTGGAAAAACATGCATGCCAAAATAGTATAAATAAAAATCATAAACTAAAATTAGACAAAAATAATGAAAAATTATGTGATTGTAGAAAACCTGAAGACTGCCCGTTGGAAAATAAATGCTGCACAAAATCTGTGGTATACCAATGCACTATCTCATCCATTGAGAGTCCTAACACTGAAAGGATATACATTGAGTCAATGAAGAATGAATTTAAAATTAGATGGAGACAACACAAAAGCTCCTTCAATAATATTAGAAATAGAAATCAGACATCTCTATCCAAATATTTTTGGCATTTAAAAGAAATGAATAAAATACCAAAAGTAAAATGAAAAATAATAAATAGAACAAGTACTTGTAAAAACTGGGATGATCCATGCCCTTCATGCCTACATGAAAAACTACAAATTATTAAGTTTCTAAATAATGAAAATTTATTAAACCATAGACATGAGTTAACGTTTTTTTGCCGACATCAACAAATTTTTGCATTAAATAATTAGCATAAAAAAATTAAATTTCATAGTCTAATAAAAGGTTTAAAAGCTTAACCCAATCATGAGATAGAAAAACCCTTTATGAAGTCATCAAAAAAACAAATTGTAGTTCAGTGTGATGTGTTTATGTACGAAACAGCCCTGTAGAGAAAAAAAAAATTAAATAAATAAATGAATAAAATTCTCTAGACACTTAACGATGCATTATGGGGCCCCTCTTTCTTTCTTTTGACCTCTTCCCAAAGGTGACTGATATCTTGATACAAACTAACTCGTATGCCCCTTATCAAAATGGTTGTTCCCATAGTAATTAATTTTGCAAATGAACATGCTTATAAAGATGCATAAATTTCAAGATTGGTTATTCGTAAATTTTCACTTGAAGATGAGACAGGGCTTGATACTTTAATTCAATTTAATTTCAATAATTATATTGAGGTTTTTGGTTCTTGTTTTTGAAACATGAGAACTATTATGTAGTGAAGTAAACATATTTTTTTAAAATAATTATATATGTGTTTGTGTGTGTGTGTGTGTGTGTATTTAAAATAATAAGAAAGAACAGTGATATTTATAATTCACAGTTATTAGGTTTTATTTTAAGTTTTAAAAACAGTGCTCAATACGATCTTTAGAGCTTAATATTATAATTATTTTTTTTTAAAATATGATTCCATCACGACACAGAACATCCTATGTTTCAAAACGGAAAACTCCAAATCTAGATTACTTTTAGAAATTAAATCTACAATACAGAGTTTCGTTCCATTATCAATCGAGATATATATATGTGTGTGTGTGTATGTGTATGTATGTGCACATATATATGCTAAAGGTCATCATCTCCTTTCATAAAGGAATGAAAGCTAATATCGTGTCTGATGGTATGATGTCAGACTTCTTTGATGTCACAAACGGCACCAAACAAGTGTGTGTCATGGCCCCTGTCCTTTTTGCCCTTTTCATCTCGGTGATGCTGAAATATGCATTCACAGACACAGAGAGCAGCATCAAGTTTCAGTTTCGAACAACTGGTGGTCTCTTCAATCATCAGCGCCTCAAAGCCAAGACCCACCTTCGTACACAAATTATTTGTGATTTGTTGTTTGCTGATGATGCTGCTCTTGTTGCGACATCCTTTGAGGAGGCCCAACATCTAATAAATCATTTCTCTGTTGCATGTAAAGCCTTTGGTCTTACACTTAGCATAAAGAAAACTGAAGTAGTGCACAAACCTTGTCCTACTCCGAAGCAATTCTGTGGTGAAAAACAAAAACTACCAGTCTACAAATTTCCAGAGAGACCATTGAAAGTAGAAGACAAATCCCTGAACTATGTAAAGTCTTTTACCTATTTTGGTAGCAAAGTCACCTACAGAGGAACTTTAGATGATGAAATCATGCATCAGATTGCTAAGGCTACCAGTGCTTTTGGCAAACTTTGCTATTGCTTGTAGAATGAGTGGAGTATTTGACTGGATACGAAAATTCGGGTTTACAGAGCTGTTGTACTTGCCATCCTTTTGTATGGCTCAGTCGTGGACTCCATACAGGTACCATATATGCCAGCTAGATGTTTTCCATAAAAGCTGTCTGTGTGCAATCTGTGGCGTTAACCTTCAAGATAGGACATCTAACATAGACGTGTTTAACAGGTGTAATATTGAAGGAATCAAGACTTTTCTCATACAGTCTCAGTTATGGTGGACTGGTCATGTCTTGAGAATGTCTGATGACAGGATACCCAAGATCCTAATGTACAGCCAGTTAGATCAGGGCTACAGGAATGTAGGATGCCCAAGCTGAAAAGCAACTTGTCAGCTGTCAATATACCACATAACACCCTCGAGCGCTTAGCCTTGGAGTGGGTAAAATGGGGATCAACGTGTTTTAGTGGACTCAGCAGTTTTCAACCAGCTTGTTTGAATTGTCTTCAAGAAGTGAAAGCAAGATCTAAAAGGTCAGCCAATCTAACAGTGATCTCATCCCACAATCCTTACTCTTGCTCCATATGCAGCATCCTTTGTAAATCACTAGCGGATCTTAAGTGCCACTTAAGTTTATTGCACAAAATTTCATAACTGAATCAATTAAATTGTCAGATCCTCATACATCGAAATCGACGGGAGAGTTCATTATATATAGATTATGGGTATGTGGCCGAGTAGTTAGAACATTCGCTTTCTGACCATGAGACCTGGGTTCGAATCTCACCATGGTTGATTTGTCAGGAAGGCGACTTCTTGATTTTATCGGTCTGGAGTGAAACCAATCCCAGTGTGTGGCACCTTTGGAAAGTGTCTGAAAACTATACCATAGGTTAACCCAAGCCTTGTGAGTGAAATTGGGTAGACAGAACACTTGGGGGTCGTCGATAGCTGTGCTAGTACAAAGTCACAAGTCATTGTGACCTAGGGTTTGAGTGTGCTGGCCTTGTTCAGATTGTTGATCACATTAGTTAACATGCTCTCTCCCAGAAACTGTAACTAAGGTCTGCTCAGCATAGTTGCACTATAAACCACAAGTGGGCTCTGTGGGTGTTGAACAAACACAAATGTGTCTGAGCAAGCATCTGCAATAGGGATTGGCTAGCCACCCTAATAGACGGGTATCCTCGAATACAAGTGGCCAGCTATTATATATACACACACATGTGTATGGGTGTGTGTATATATATTTGAGTATATATATATATATATATATATATATTTGAGTATATATATTTCTTAATAAATAATTTTAGGAGGTGAAATTAAATAGCAAGTGCACTGGACCATATGTAGCAGCAATATTCTAAGTATGGGTGAATGATAGACTTATAGATATGTAAGATAGATACTGGAGAGAAAAATCATCTTGCACCATACAGTGAATCAACTTTCGTAGCAGCTGACCTAGCAATGGATTCAATATTGTCTTTCCACTTCATGTCAGCAGAGACTGTGAGGCTGAGAAGGCACAAGTTACTTTCCTGTAGGCTAGCATCAGCCATGCTGGTGGAAAATAGAGAAGGATCTCTCACATTATTAATGGAGAGAAGTTTAATTTTGGAGGTGTTAAAATTAATAAGCCATCTTTTGCTCCAGTTAATGATGGCCTTGAAGTTGTTTTGGATATTGACTGACATTTGACCTAGTTGGACTGATCAGCCTTACTATCGAGGCAGGAATAAATGGTCGTGACATCAGTGTAAATGCCAAGTTGAGAGCTGATGTCATTGGGAAGGTCATTAATGGAGATTAAAAACAGCATAGGACCAAGGATGGAGTCCTGGGGGAACATCCGCGTTAGTATGTAAAAATGTAGATGAGTGGCTGATCAGGACAACTTTCATTTCATGATTTGATTGGAACGACTGGATCAGCTCAAAAATGTGCCTGGATATATCATAATTTTTCAGCTTGTGGAGAAGTCCTGAATGCCAGACCCTGTCAAAGGCTTTGAAGATGTCCAATGCTACAACCCGGGCTTGACTGTTTTTGTCTAAAGCATGATTGGCTCTTTCTGCAGTTATTGCTAGCATATCACCAGTTAACCTGGAAAAACAAGTTGTATTGCTTGTTTGAGAAAAGGCCCTGTGATGAGATATGCTGAACCAATTCAGCATTGATTAGTGCCTCTAAAAGCTTTCCAAAAAGAGGTAGAATGCTAATAGTTGGATAGGTCATACAGTTCACCAGAGATCTTAAAAACTGGAACAACAGAAGGTAGGAAAGCAGGAGGCAACAAGGCATTTATTATGCAGCTTAGAGAGAACAGGAGCTTGTTTGCAAACACACTTCTTAATGGCTATTACAGGGATATCATTGGATACATATGCTTTGTGGGGATCCAGGTTAGAGATGATAGCAGAAACAATGGAAGGGGTTATATGCATATCACTCAACAGAGACTCTGTTCTAAGCGAGAAGTTAGACAGTAATACTCCGGATGAGTCAAGAGCAAAGTTTAAGGAAAATTTATGGGTGAAACATTCAGCTTTATCAGTAGAGGATGTTATCATCTCAATTTGATTGAATAGAAGAGGGATTGAGACCTTATACTTATTTAATATCCTATTACAGAGCTGCCAGTAATCACGAGAGCCAAAGTTGTTAAATGCTATGCAGTGCCTCATTCTCTCAGTAAACAGGGACTTAGCTTCTTCGAGTACTTGTTTACATTTATTACAAGCAGCAACAAATAGGTGCTTGTTGTGATGGGAGCTGTCATGCTGGTATAACCAAAAATAGTTGTTCTTGTGTGTTATAGTGGCTGGTGTGAACTATGTAGAGGATCAAGGTTTCACCTGGTATTTC